>JAJMAW010000069.1:0-72514 GCA_030565085.1 Sugiyamaella pinicola | reverse complement strand
AGGATAATGAATCCGGGAATGCAAATAAAACAGCATTAACACGGTTGTCGGAATCTGTTTTTATTCGACTCCAAATCCCTTGGTTCTTCAGTTCGTCCGCTAGGGCGTTCATTGGAGACTGGCCCTTACGCCTGGCCCTTCGAATAGCAGCAAGGTGATTGTAGATGTCTTGCTGGGTAAGCTTTGACGTAAAGTTCTCACGTATATAGGTTTGAATATCCTTAGCCTCCATGCTTGTACTCGCTAGTTGAGCTAACACCTTAAGGTCCTCATCGCTGAGTTTGCGGTGTGCTGGATGTGATTTCATTTCTTTAGTTGGTGGGTGGTTGTGAAGGGAGAATTTCTCGTCAGATCGGTACTTAAGTGTCCAGGTACTCCTATCAAGGGATTCTTTGGCCAATACTGAAAACTGACACCCCGTCCGTCGTGAACCTCTATTTCGCAATGGAGTTCTAAGTGACGGTCGCTTATAGCCGTGACGATCGCATTCAAGGAAGACTGTAAGTTTTCCGGACTTCTCTTTGTGAGATCTTCTTGTTACGAAAGCATAGCCTCGAGAAGCTGCCCAAGCATTGGCTGCTTGGATTAAAGCTTCTCGAGACTCGTACTGGCCCTCAGGAGGAAGACAGTCGTCAGGATATTGAGAAGGCTGCTCTTCAAGTGGAATACAATCGTTGGAGGATGGAGAGGATGGAGAGGATGGTGTGAGGAGCTCTTGGACTGTAGCCACTGAGGACTCGCATTCCGCTTCAGAAAGAAAACAGTTGTCAGACGATGAATCCATTTTGAGAATTTGTAGAGTTGAAAAAAAAGATACGACGCGTGAATTAAAGTAAGAACAACAAATATTTAACAAAGTAGTAGATAAAAGTATTGTAAACAAACAGACAACCCTTACCTTAAGAGGAACGCTCATTGACTCGTGTTTCCATCCCAGGGAGCAGAAACAACGCAGAATTAGGAGCATATGCCTGCAGAATGCGGAATGCACATCCATGCAGTATATGCATGGATCTCCCGCAGCGCATGCGGCGCGTGGGGGTTTGAGCCATTTGGCGTGCGGCGCAACAGCACGGGGCTACGTCCCTATATTTCTACCCCTGGAGTTGTTCTCCGTCTATCTCCGGTCCAGGGTTGTGGCTGCTGCAGGGGGTGAGAGCCCTTACCCTTTGTTTGTTTATTTTTTGGCTGCGTGTGCGTATGTGCTCAGTAAGGGGAGAGGAGATTGTAGGAGTACAGTGAGTGGGCTTGGCTGGGCTGGCTGGCGGCTCCACTGCCGCCACCCGTGACAGAGCAGCAGCTCGCGAAGCGAACACAACGGGTCCGGCGCCCGGCGCCCGGCCACCGGAGGCGCAAGGGGGCACTGGTGAAACAATTGATCTGAAGCTTAAAGCTTGTTGTTTTGCCATTGACGCCGAAAGCAAACGAAATAACGAAGAAGCATTCATCGTACTACAAATCACATCACACCACACCGCGGCGTCATCAGTCTTAGTCAGTCAGTGAGCGTGACATGTTTTATCGGTGATCTTCGTCACGCTGCCGCTGGCGGTAGCGGAGGACTGCCAGCCATCGGCAGCGCTATCGGCAGCGCTCTTCTCTTCTCCCAGTAGACGCCACAACGCAGGTCGTACGCTCGCACTGTAAAATTAGCACTACTACTACCACCACCGTTACCGCTGCCGCGACCGCTCACACCAAGAGTATGTTTACCAAACACAGGCAGCAAAGTCAATTCATCCCAACTCACAACTCAATTGACACATAAACTTTTCCTACTCGTGTGAATCAAACTTATTTCCTCACGTTTTCTTTTTCTTTTTCTTTTTCGTTTTTTGTTTGTTTTCGTTTGTTCTTCTTTCCGTTATTAACTCTCAGATCTCCTCCAGCTATTACCACAGCGGTCGCGCCTCTGTTTATCTTTATTACATCTCTATCTTCGCATAAAACCAAACCCATATCTCTTACTACTACTACTACTATAATCAATCTATCTACTACTGTCACCACTATTATTACTACTGCTCCAGCTCCTACTACCACGGCAACTTTATCGTTTAATCGGCTAGTAAAACAGACTCTCAAAACTCGGCATACAGTCAGTCATAAATAATATTTATATCGTTTCCGTCTTTACCATCTCATCGCCAGTTTCTGCTTATATTATTTATTGCTACTATCTCTTCTCATTCTTTACCTGTTGGCGATTGCATCAAAGGAATTTAATAAATCTCTCTTGTTTACTACTCTATCCTATACAACAACAGGCTATTTCCTCTACTTGATGAATATTTTTTACTGGACATTCGAGACAAAAACGTTAAACGTGGAGGTAGGAGAAATCACATTCCCCAACGATTCATTCTTGGATTAGAAACGTGGTGCGCATCGATCTGATCTGTGCCTGTCAATCAATTCCAATCCAATTGTAATATACTGCTCTATAATCTACCCTCTCTGACTCTGACTCTGTTGACAGCGACTGTTCATTTATTCGCCCACTTTTGTTAGTTTATTTGTTTAACTTCCCGCCAAAATTCAAAATTTTTGGTTTTCTTATTAAACGACTTTGTTTCACAACATACAACCTTTGTGCTGCGAATAGGCAAAAAAGTAGGAACAATAATAATCATCTTGACGAGCACAGACAGACAAACAGACGTACGACCGACTACCAACATCCAATTAAACATCAAACTATAAAAAGTGCCAGCTATTTTTGCCAATTCGAATTCTTTATTGTTGTGCTTAGCTTCTTTTTTACTGACGACGACAAAACTAACTAATGTACTCGTCTTCTTACTCAAGCTTATATCAGCATACGGCAGCCGCTGCAACGGCTAATAATCCATTTCCTGGTAATGGCGACAACAGTTCAACTTCTCCTTTAGCTCCTTTTAATAGCGGGCTACCTGGACAGGTAGATCATCAATCTATAGATCAGTCTTCTGCGTCTTCTTCATCTTCTTCAAATCATCCAGAAATGACCAGCCCGCTAGGCAATTTCCCATCCACAACTAATAGCGCCGGTGGCGTAGGCAGTTATCTGACAGGCCCAATAATCGGGTCTGCTGCGTCATATCCGGGTAGTAATGATGATTTATTATCCAATTCTGCGGCCAATTCTTCCTATCACTTGGTATCAGGGAGCGGTGGTACCAGTAGCGGTGTTGGTAGTAGTGAAGGAGGTCAACTTCCTTCTTCATCAAACATATCTAATCCAGCATTGCTTGTATCTTCTACTGCCGCTCCATATGGATTTACATTCCCACCACTTCCCCAAACTGATAATGTAGATCCAAATGCTGCTTATAATCTTTATCAACCATCGCCTTCCTCTGCCACTGCTCCACGGAGAAGAGGCCATAAAGCTTCATCTTCATCACTCGTATCGTTATTAACAAAACCCGACTTAACAATAGTCGATTCATCTTCCTCATCATCGTCATCTGCAAACAATACTACCAGTGCCACTAGAAATGCGAGTCCTCATCGCCCATCTGCTTCTATCACCACTGCAACTGCAGGCTTATCACTTGGTGATGGCAGTAGTTCAAACTCCAACAATGATCCTAATTCTTCCTCTTCATATTCTCAATCTCATCATTACCACCAACACCATCGCAAACGATCGTCGACCGCCTCGTTATCACCAGTCAAAGGCAATAATACAACTACAACAACCACGTCGTCCGCTTCAACCCCCGGTGGTGGCGTTGGTAGCAGTGCTGTCTCATCGAGTTTAGCTGCTTCTTCGGCAGCTGCCTATAGAGCTCATAGAAGACGGAGATCTGCTAAGAACCACAGCATCGACCGAGACAGTGTCATACTATCCCTTTACAAGCAAGGTAAACCATTGTCGGAAATAGCCCGTGTAGCTGGTCTCGATAGTGAAGAAGAAGTTCGTAGGCATTATGAGGCGGTCATAAACCGCCGAATCGACTGGACTTCTGAAGACATCGACACTCTCAAAGAGCTCCTCGACGCCGGAGAACGAGCAAAATGGAAATATATCTCCGACGAGGTCTCGCGAGAAAGAAACAAACGAATTCCTGCTACTGCATGCCAAAAAAAATTCAAGGAGATGTTTGGTGTAGCCGAAGCTTCGTCAATATTAGGGTCCAGTTTATGCTACGTAGTGTTCCCTGATGGATGGGCCAGCCTTGATGTAAAACCGTTAGATGTCACTTCTTCTACCACACATCTTCAAAGTGTTTATGAACACGAAACATTAACACAGTGATTTGTAGTATTATCACGCCGATTGCATTTCTCCTTCATTGCCTGCCGCTCCGCCATCTTCACTTCATTTTCATTAATTCATTCATTAAGTCGACCTATTTATATTCAATTTTCTCCTCATTTCTTTTTGAATCGGTCCCTGCTCGTCTCGTCTTTGTTGCCCGAAATGGGTTAAAGGGCCGATCTTAATTTGTCCGTTTCCTCAATGACATTGACCAACTTCCTATTCCACGAGAGCTTAAATTTAAGCCTACACTTCAAGTCAGATCCGTCTGGCATATAGACATTGCCTGCTTCATATCTGAGGATGAAGTACATGACATGTCCATGACCTTCTTTATTTATTATTCTATATATGTTTATGACGTTTTTCTCAGGGCTTCACCTCCGGCGGCCGGGCCCTGCCCGCACCCGTTGTGCTCGCTTCCCGAGCAAGTATCCTTGTCAGTACCAATCCCAATCGAGCCAGGTCATTCTCAATATGAGTAAGAATGTTGCCAGCCATCCAGAAATTGATATGGAGCTGACGTATGCGCGCGCGCGCATAGTGGCCCTGCTACCGCAGTTCGACAACCATTATCGCACACCTCTAGCTCCAGCTGACAACTACCTTCTTACACTTTCATCTTTACTCACCAAATCATTGTGTCACCATCAATAAACTGAGGGGAGCGAGCTACGGGCCAGGGCAGAGCCCAAGGCTCGGAGACAGCTTACAGCCCCGTAAGCCGCACGCCGCGTTATTGTGCGCGCGTCAGCTCGTTCATGAGGTTCACGACTTTACCGTACAGTTCTTATTATATACAGATATAGCAACACCCAACAATGTCGCAGAAAATGCTCCAGTTGGGGCAGATTACAACAGCCGAAGTCACGCCGAGTGGTGATGAGTTTGTATCTGCTATTGTCGATGAACTGGGAGAACAGAAGGTAACGAAAGACGGCCATTTGCTGGGCAGCCGTGAGTATCGTGTCAACACGTTCAAATTGCCCAACCGCGGTAATAAACTGTATATGATGGCCACAGATTGTGCCAAGGACTTGAATTTTAGAGATTCGTATCTGTTATTTAACAAGAATAAGTCGCTGTTCAAGCTGATTGCTACTCAGCAGGAAAAAGAATCTCTAATTGAGGCCAAGTTACTTCCGTATTCGTTTCGATCCAGACAGATTGCTTTAGTAACTGCGCGATCGATGTTCAGGCAGTTTGGCTCGAGAATGATAAAAGATGGCAAATTTGGTCGTGACGATTACTGGGAGGGTAAAGCGCTTGAACAGGGGTTTACTGATGCTGATGAGATTATCCTGGATAAGAGGTCGTTACCAGCACCTCAACAAGTGATTAAACAGCAGCAACAGCAACAACAACAGCAGAAGCTAAAGGAGGAGCAGAAACAGCAACAACTGGCAACAAAATTAAAAGGAGCAGATGAAGGCTCACAACAGAAGCAGCAGCAGCAGCAGCCACAAAATCAGTCAGCTCAGCCTCAACCCCAGCTAGTATCAACACCAGTACAAGCAGGTAAACAACAACCTCCACAGAAACCACAGCAGTCGCCACGGCAGCCACAGAAATCACAGCAGTCACCACAGCAGCAGCAATCACCGTTGATACCACAGCAAATCAACCCTCAGCAATTACTTCAGAATCAACAGCAAAAGGTAAGCCCACAAATCAACCCTCAGCAATTACTTCAGAATCAACAGCAGAAGTTAAGCCCTCAGCAGCAATCGTCGTTGGCCAATCCCGCACAATTTGTTAATACGAATAACCCGTCCAATCAGGCTTCTCCACCGGGAGTAGGGACAGGAGCAAGCGGAAGTGGTGCGGTAACCACGCCATCAATCCCCGTGTCTCCAGCTGGTAGTACTGTGTCAAGTGGGACGCCCACGAACAATAATACGGCGAACTCTGCTGCCCCTAAACGTCGCAAAAGAAGCCGTGCTACTGCTAAACAGAGTCCACAACAAGCCAGTTTACCACCACCGCCAGCTCCTCCTCCTCCTCCACAGAAGCCGCTACCTCCTCCTCCACTGCCAGTGATTGCTCCTATTAACATTATATCTCCATTGGATGCACTCAACATGCAACGACAAACTGTACGTCAACCGGAACCACCAAGTATTGCGGAAAGAACGGCTATGGGTTCAGCGCCTCAAATTCTCTCTCAATTAGGTTTACCTTCATTGTCATTTATTCCTGGATCAGGTATTCATGGATCAATTGATTTTCAAGAACCTATTCTCAGAGATAATAGTAATATCCAAGCCATAGCGGCAGTGGTCGCTGCTGCCGCATCTGCGACACCACCGGTTCCCGGAGTTCAAGTCAAAGACGAAAATAGTACCAGACGTTCAACGGAATCTGGTGGTGAAATGAGTTCAGAACACTTGGGAGATACATCAACAGCATCACCACCGCCACCACCAGCAGTTGCCGTAACCCCTGCTGAGCCTGGAGCCACTACCAGTGACACTACAGCCCCACGCAGCCATATCCCGACTACAGGCCCTGGTTCACGGTCGGCTGGCGCAAGCGAAGTTGCAGCTTTACTGGGCTTTGGCCATACCCATAGTACCCACAGTCACCACGGCCATCATGGTAATCCCGGCTCTAATCAAAAGGTCAATATTAGTCAGGTGCTTAACAGTCAGCAGACAGTAGCACAATTTAACAAATACCTCGCTCAGAAAAGAAAAACTCGCAATAGCCTGTGGACTGAGTTTTGGAAAAATAAGATTGAAAATACACAAGCGATTGTCAAAGCAGAAGAAGAGGAATATCTTCGAATTCTTAAAGAGAAGTCCGAGGCTGAAAATATGAGTAATGACGATGACGACGATGATTACGACGATGACGGAGGATTTATCCGACGAGTGCGGCCCAGGCGTCAAGAGAAGCCTGATCCGTTCCCAGTCTCGCTCATTTTCAAGACCCACAAGGGCGGGCTTGAGGCCGATAAACCGCCACCGTTTGAAATGCCGACGCCGCCTCTTGTTTTAAGAACTCAGCAGAGGCTTCAAATTGAACAGCAGCTTCAACAATTACAACAGCAGAGGCAGGAAGGGGGACCTCCTATCCCCATTCCACCTTCGCTTCTAGCTGCTCAGTTGCGAGCATCTGCAGTAGGAGCAGGAGCTACTAATTTCCCGGTAAATTTTCCACAGCAGCAATTACCTCCAGGGCCCTTTCCACCAGTTCAACAGCCACCTCCGTTTGGTGGGCAGTTCGGTGCCGCCCAGGTTGGCGGCCCGCAGGAAATGAAAGTACCACAGCATTTCCAGCCAGATGGGCAGGGTGACCCTCGCGCTAGTTGGCGTGGTCAAGCAGCTGCTTGGAACAACTATTCGTGATCTAAATTATATATTTTATTTATTTATTTTGTCATGGCCTCGCACTCTGTCTCGTCAAACTGAGCACGAGCGAAGCGAGCTACGGGTCTGGGCGGAGGCCAGCCGCCGAAGGTAGCCAAGAGAGAGACGTGTATATATGTATTTTGGTCAACTATAAATTTACAAGATTTTGGCATGATATGATTGCCTCGTTTTGTAGACATTATACCCGACAAAGATGATGCCTTGAACGGCAATGACAAGGACAAATAATGCCCATATACTATAGCCTCCTTTATCAATGGCACTGTTCACAGTGTCAGTGAAACTGCCGAGAATATTAGACGTGTGGTCGTGAACTACCTTGTCAATGTTCTCCA
Source organism: Sugiyamaella pinicola (assembly GCA_030565085.1). Taxonomy (NCBI): domain Eukaryota; kingdom Fungi; phylum Ascomycota; class Dipodascomycetes; order Dipodascales; family Trichomonascaceae; genus Sugiyamaella; species Sugiyamaella pinicola. The sequence continues at coordinate 64,559 of JAJMAW010000069.1, read as the reverse complement.
ACTTCGCGTGCAGTTTGTTCATCTCAGTAGAAAGCTGGCTTTGCTGATCAGAGTAGCGTGTCTGGAAGTTGGTATCCTGAGCACGCACCAGGTCCTGGAACATGGTCTCCATTCGATCCAGTCGCAGTTCAATGGCCGTCAATTTGAGATGGAGATCGTTCACCGAGTCGAGCTTGTTGTGGTGCACAGTGAGTTCGCGGGTCATTTCTGACTTCAACGATTCAACAATTGAATTCTTGATGGATTCTAGCTGAGCTACAGCATCACCACTTCCAACGCTGCTACCAGCCTCCTGTGACGGTGGTGCAGGTGGTGCAAGAGCTGCAGCTTCAGTAGATCGTGCTGGCGGATGCTCGTCGTGGCCTTTTTCATCAGCATGATATGGAACAATATGCTTTTCGAGAGAGGAGAGAAGTTTGGGATACACATTGAACCCATGTAGAATAAAACTGTCAGGCTGTTCTGTGCTGGAAGCAGAAACTCCATAGAAATAATCCTTAGGAAGCACGACCTTGTCGGTCTGGAAACATTTCTGGCCATTGACATCAACTATCAGTGATCCCTTGCCATAACCGACTCGAATAGTGAAACGAGAGCCGGTATTTCGATAATTGATTCTACATAGCGAAAAAGAACTATCAGGAATATGGCCCAGCGACTGATAGCTGATGGTGCCATCATTCAAATGTCCTCGAATGGCACCGCGACTATCAGGACTGACTGCTTGGTCATCCTTTTTGCTCCAACCTAGCGAATCTAAAGTGATTGCGAGGCCATCCCAATAATCCCTGGATCCATGAACAGGACCAGCTTCATTAGGAGTAGCCGCATACCACAATGCTATGCCTCCACCAGGCGCCACTGGACCAGAAACGCTCAGAGTCACTTCCATAGTCCATTCTTCATGAGAATTCTTGTTTTTCGTCCACAATGAGCTCTGTTCCACGCCCTGTCCTAAATGTGTCAACACAATGGCAGAATCTGCCAACGTTGGGCTACCTTGTATATCCCATCCTGTATTGGTCTCGTTAGTACGCAAAGCTCCTATGAGAAGTCTTTTAACTAGCCAACTTCTGTATCATGGGCTCACTCACCGGATGGAAGTCCAGTAATTTGTCGAGGAAGCGACAGACCATCATCTGGATAGGCTTCTGGCTCCGCACCATGCACTGGTGCAGCGCCATAGCCAGTCAAAAAGACAGCTCCACACCGTAGTAATCTACTAACTCTCATTTGGTAAATCTAAAATCTCTCCTCAATTCCACTGAAATCAGTTTCTACCTGCAAAAATTCTGCAGCTCAGTTCAAAGACACAGATCTATTCAAAATCAAAATATCAATTAATGAGTGACAGGAAGGTAGTATAGGAGGACCACGTCGACTGTCTTTCAGTGCAGAAGTAACCAATACATATTCCCTAACCCAGATAAGCTCACGACGATAAGGGCAGAGGGTTGACAGAAATAACTGTGCTCTCTCTGCCCCTGAATACCCTGGACTCGGACCCTGCCTTGGACAACTAGGATCTGTCCGGATCCGTGGCCTTCTTGGGTTTGTCACAGGTAACGATCTCATCCTTGCGGGACCGTATGTCTACTCACAAAGCCAGAGCGAAGCGAGCGACGGGAACGGGCAGAGCCTGGCCGCCGGAGGCAGAACAAAACTACTCTTTCCTCACCCCCAGCCAAAAATTTGAGTCCAGGCCTTCCCTGGTCAACGCTGGGTGTTCAAAATCCATAATTTCCAGCTGAAATCGGTGCTGGTGGACGACAATATGGTGCGGCGCGCCGCAGAAGATTTTTTTATGCACCCTGATGAAATTGAAATCACAAATTTGTAGTAATAGCATAGAACTATAGATCCGACAACCTGTTTATTCACAAACCACTACAATGTCATTTCTTGGATTAGGGGGTAACCCCGCTGCTGCTGGCGGTGTTAACAGGCTCAAGATAGATGCTGCTGAAGCCGAGCTTGATATGGTCAGTGATATGTTCAACCGTTTAGTCGACTCATGTCACAGCAAATGTATCACCCAGAAGTACCCCGAAGGCGAGCTCAATAAGGGCGAGAGCTTGTGTTTGGACAGATGTGTTTCTAAATACTTTGAAGTGAATACCAAGGTTGGAGAGGTAAGTATGGTGGTCCCCGGCTCTGCCCCCGGCGGCCGGAGTGCGGAGAAATGAAGGGAGAGAGGGCGAGTAGATAGAGAAGACTGGAAACTAACAGCTTGATTTAGCACATGCAGAAACTTGGCAGCTCTGGTAACTTTATTGGGCGATAAATGTATAAGATATTTGTATATAAAGAAAAGAAATAGCTTTTCAGTGGAAGACAGATGCAAAATGGGAGGCGATAGTTATATGTACATAGTGATGCCAATTAAATAAGTTAAGGATGGTTTAGCTCGCAAAGCGAGCACAACGGGTCCGGGCAGTGCACGGCCGCCAGAAGCAAAGAACCTAGAAACCAAACATTTTTGATACCCGCATACGGACGCCTTCGAAACTGTTGAGTTTGGGCCGGACGTCTAAGTAGAAGCTGGGCATTTCGGGAATCAGTGGGTTTGGCTTGCCGGTATAGAAATCAATCACGTACTCGACCTTCGTGCCACACCGATCAATGAGCCAGTCATGGCGGTCAAAAGGTTTGGATACACCGAACATCATGTTCCAGCGGGCGGTAGGGGTCAATTTAGAGGCATCGCCTTCAAATCGGACGAGCTGAGGTCCTCCACAAGTTTCAGATCCCTGGCCCTCTTCCCATTTGAGGATCTCCATCCAGGCTCGTTCGTTCACAGCATTATGAATGGGAATAATAGTTTCCATGTCTTTGGCATTGGGGTCGAATTTCTTTCTTTTCATGGCATTGAAGAATTGCTGTTGTGATGGGTAGACCCAGTTCTTCCCGGTGCCGGCCCTGGGAATGCTTGAAACTTCTCGTTGTTGTGAAAGTTCGGCAGATGAAGGTGATATTGATGCTGCTTGCTGATGCGAATAAGCTTCAAGCCTGTCTGAAGAACAAGCAGTTTCAGAAACTGTTGCCGAACTGGCTCGTGCACTGGCAGCAGTGGCTTTACTGGCGTTCAAAAGCGCATTTCTAGCTGAGTGGTCGACAGGGCACACTGCTTGCTCGTTCGTGGCAACAGTAGATGTGCTGAGGTCGATATTAGTATTATTGGCAGAACTAGCAGCCTTGGCTTGATCTAACCATGCTTGGCGAGAAGTATGGTCAACCGGGCACTTTTCTACTCCATCACTCATTATTATTATGTCACCTTATTAATGAAGTTATTATTAACAAAGGTGAAACAGGTTACGTCCTGGATTTCTAGAAATGGAGGCTCGAAGAACTGGAACAAAATGGAATGAGACTTGAAAATGAAGACTGGGAACGAGCGCTTGGTCTATCTGATTTAATAACATCCACTCAGAGCTTACGCTTTTCATCCATCATCCATTTTTATGCCGCGAACGCGCATAACTTGAATTTCATCCAGGGTTAGGTCGCCCTCTCTTACGAGGTAATGACCTTCTATCTGCTATCCATTTACATTCGTTTTTTTTGGTCTACGTAATGACCAAAGAATCTGAGAGTGTCGCGTTTTCAGCACCTGGAAAGGCTCTTTTGGCAGGTGGCTATCTTGTGCTGCTACCACAGTATTCTGCTTATGTGGTAGCATTATCAGCTAGAATCCACGCTGTAGTGTCTGAACAGAATCATAATAATAATAGCTCTGCCTTAAGTGGGACAATCACAACGAGAAGCCCTCAATTCAAAGAAGGTGAATGGTCCTATGCTATAGGGAACTCTTCCGGTAAGTTACAGTTTTCACCGGTCCTAAAGTCTCCCTATGGTAATAATCCTTTTCTCGAAGCGGCTATACGGACAGTCGTAGCATACTCTTATGCTTCAGGTTCAAAGAAATTGAACCGGAATGTGACTATAACGATATATTCGGATGACGCTTATCATTCGCAAGTAGATCAAGTGGATAATGGTAATAATAATACAAACGGAAGTAATACCACTGCCATGAAGACCCGTTTCCACTACCATTCCAACTCCATACGGAATGTACCTAAAACTGGGCTTGGTTCATCTGCTGCTTTGACCACTGTTGTCACTGCCGCTCTGTTGTCATTCTTCCTCGATGATCCAGATCCGACTCAGGGTCCTAATCTCGATAGAATCCACAATCTTGCCCAGTTAGCTCATTGCACAGCGCAAAAGAAAGTTGGATCCGGATTTGACATTGCTTCAGCAGTCTACGGATCAGTACAGTATAGTAGGTTCCCTTCTGAAACTATCCCCAATGAGCTATTTACCCCCGAATCTATAGAACCTCAGGAAAAATTTGCTCAATTCGTGAAGACTCTTATTGATTCTAGCTGGAATATGACCCACAGCCCATGTTCTTTGCCTCCAGGACTGACTTTACTAATGGGTGATGTCAAGGCTGGTTCAGAAACTCCTAAGATGGCTTCTATGGTTCTTGAATGGAGGAAGACCCACCCCGAACGAGCAAGCGAAATCTGGAATCACCTTGACAAGGCAAATACAAAATTGGTTGATACTTTGGCGCGACTATCTGATTTAGCTAGCAAAGACCCCCAATCATACTCTCAGTTATTACATACGGGCACTACTTCCTCATCGAATCTACTACACGAACTTCGAGAGAACTTTAGCGAAATTCGGAAATACCTTTGCATAATGACAGCTGAATCAGGAGCGCAGATTGAACCAGAGCAACAAACTCAGCTATTGGATAAATGTAATAAGATTCCTGGCGTCATCGGTGGAGTTGTTCCAGGCGCAGGCGGATTTGATGCAATCAGTCTTCTCGTTTTAAAAGACAATTTAGAGCACATTAGACAATATACTAAACAATCTAAAGATGCGGTATTTTCTGATTTGACTTGGTTAGATTTAAGTGAACAGCGGGTTGGTTTAAGGAAAGAATCTTTAAAGCTATATGAAGACTTATGAGGAATAAAAGCAGCAGTGACGACAGCGGTAGTTGGTAGTAATAATAGTGTATATAATTGCAAATAATCATATTTTATTAATACAGATATTAATTTAATATAGATAACCTTCAAAAGGGAATAAATAAGTGCATAGGGAGGGGTGATTCGCTCGTTCACCGATCGGACGTTCCAGTATCATCTATCTTTGCTCTAATAGCTTTTTGGCTATCTGAAATTCCAGAATAGTTTCCTCAAATGCCCTGTCCAAATCATTTCCCGGTGGTAGAGCTGGTACTAAATCAGGATATCGGCTGTTAAGCTCACCAGTTATAATGTCAAGATTTGTTCGCGACGAGTTTTCGTGACTAACAAATAGTCGAATAATAGAATCAAATCTATACTGCAATCCATTAGGCTGGAACCGAGTTTGAAACCCATGCATCATTTCAAGAATGGCCGCTTCTCCCATAACGCTCTTTTGAACCGTTTTATGATTATCCCCTCTCCCAAGAACGCGACGAGAAGTAATTGAATTCAAACGACTAACATCAGAGTGATCAAATAATAGACAGATATATGTAATATTCGTCGTGTATTTTAATAGTTGATTATTAATATCATGAACAAGCTGACTTCTCTCTCGCGGCAAATGATTATTTCTCTCTGCAAATACAACCAAAGGTGAATTGGGTTTGCGAGATGGCGACTCATATTGACATTTCAAAGAACTCAAAATAGATTGAATGTAAAGCCCTTTACGATCTTGAGCATCTAAAGCCATGTCATCATTCTGAATAATCGGCCAACCAAACAATCTGCTCAGCGATTTGCCAATAGTCGTCTTTCCACAGCCAATTGTAGCCACTGGCACCAGGATATATATTTTAGGAGCATCAGACGGGGTTATACGACGAAATAATAGTTCACTATCAGGGGGACTAGGAGTAGATGGAAGAGGATCAGCAATAAAATCGTCAGATAATAATTGTAAGGGGTCAGCTGAACTTGCCATTGAATAGTGTATAATAGTAGAGAGATGAGAGTAACAGAGTAAAGTGAAAAGAAAAAAAAAAGATCTTATATTGTAAGGATGTTTCAGCTTGCGCCTTCGTTTCTTTCTGGTCAAAATCAACGCGCCGTTAAATCCCGAGAGGTACGGTATGCAAACCACACAATGGCGTGATAAAGAAACTCTAAAACCCCCTTTGCGAAGGAAATAATAGAAATTGTTCAAAAACCAGCTGTCAAGATCTATCCAATTTTGCCAAAAGGTTGTTGCTATTTATGCTATTTATTACTGAAGAACGATAACAAGAAAATTGTCGCGTGAATATCCGGATGCAGGCAAAACGGAATTGTTATTAAGCAGCTGGAACTTTATCTTCTGATATACGATATATGAAAGAAGAAGGGGAAAAGATAGAAAACAGCAATGGATGCAATCAAAAGGCTGAATTATACCACCACCACGTAGATTTGCGGGGAGACAATCGCGGTCAGCATAAGATTAATAGATAAGAAACTCAGATAAGGAATGGCGTCATAATGGGAAATGGCTGCGTCGATCTTACTGCAAACTCCGCAGAATCGGAGCCGGACGCGGGAATTGTTTGTTCCATCAAAAGCAGGGGAAACAGGGCTGAAGCAGGGCAGGAAGGTGGGCGAAAGTAGAAGAAGATGAGAAGGAAGTAAATTCACCACTGCACTTCACCATCTCCTGGATCTGCTCCGGCGGCTGAGCTCTGCCCAGATTCTGTCTCTAAGCATCCTACTACACTGTTGGAAAGAACCTTGGTGATTTAACTTTAATACAACAGATCTGATGATAGCTTAATTTTTTCAATTTATGTATATATACCGTGCTTGCAAGAGATTTCAAGTCATTGTCATGGTGAATGCAGTTTGAGCAGCTTATCGCTATCTCAATCAATTACAATTCAGCTGAGTCTCTAATGCCCTGGAGAAGATCGAGAAGTAATGCGTTTGAGTTAGAACCCTATATCTCGCTTAAACAGGCAGTAGTCACCCTAATACATATCTATCTGGAAGCAGTGACCAGCAATTGTGAGTGTTCCTCCCGGATCTTCAACGAACCGTTATATTAATAAGTTTGGAAGCTGATCATTCCAACATTAGGGTAATATAATAATTATGGCCACTTGTTCATAACTTGGTCTAATCACACCATGATCTATAGTTCTAATCGATCCCTAAAGCAAGATCATTCAGATTTATGATTACTTGAAAGCAAATATTACATATATTTCACACAAATCTCCAGATATTATTGTTGCAACCCCATCCTCAATCAATGCATTTTCAACAATCAAAATGTCGCAAAACAGATCAAGTAGTGCTTTAGAGGAATATTTTCAAGCATTTGTCAAAGAAAGGTATATCTCATTTAGTGATTATAACAACCTAGCCTTCATATCACTAAAAGTATTACAAACCAGCATATTTGAAATGATAGACATCTATACAGTGATTTACCAGTGCGTTGTTATTTTATTAGTGGTTGTTCTTTACGAATGGCTGGTGGTACGCATTATTAGAAATAGAAATAGAAATCTAAAAGATATTCCAAACGGTGTCATTCAAACCCCGGCTTCAAGCCGGATGAATCCAAGAATTCTTCGTCAATCGGTAAGGGGTGCTAAACGAGACAGTAGGCATTTCGTCGCGAGCGGAAGTGATCAGGAAGAGTACTATAATAGGAAAAAACCTTTCCAAACCACGGATAACGGGTATGGCGAAATACAAGCACATCTATCTCATCGGCCAAGGGCACCTCGGGAAAAGAGCAACAACAGATCAAGAATCAAAAATAGGGCATATTATGTTGGCAATGGAAGTACAAAAGGACTGTCAACAATTACTGAATTGGCTGAGAAAAATAGCAATGGTAGGGCTTTTTCAGAATGCCCAGACGAAGGCGAGTGGATATCCATGGATAGAGAAATAGTGGGAGATGACGAGCAAGACTGTACTTCGCCATATTATTCTCGACCAACTTCCCCGCCACCACCAGCATCAACCCCAGTAGAATTTGAGCTGCGGCGATCATCTTCTCCGGAGATTGATTTAGACGTGCCAGAAACTCCATACTACGATTCAGAATGGAATACTTATTGGAATCCAATATCCATTCCTTCCAGTGCCTCGCCGCCATCAACATCTGCAACATTAACGTCTGGCGAAACTACCTCATACTACAAATCCAAAGTAATGTCTCTTCAGAGAAATTTAGACTCCCTTGACCTTGAAAAACTCGACGAGGCAATGAAAATTACTATGCGGGATAGAATGCCCGTTGATTTTAAACCAGGTGAGAGCGCCAAGATCGGAAGTGATGAAAGCAGCTGCGGACCTTCGCCCGTCTGTTCAGAAGAAAGTAAAAGAGATGTCAGTAACGGGGCGGCAAATGTAAACTTTTTCATCAACACCGGTACATCGGAATCAACGGGCGGGACATCAACAGATGCCGATTTGAGTTCAATTATGATATCTCAAGACAAAATCTCAGTGTCAGTGGGAGGTGACACTAAAGAAGAGCCCAATAATAACTATACTAATTTTAGGAACTTTCAAAAGAGTCCTGGTATAATCACTGGGCTGCAGGTTTCATCGCGCAGTCTTTACTGGCAAGATAGAAGTAGTAGTAGGCATTTCAGTCATCGAAAACGCCATCATCGCCATCATCACCATAGGCGAAAGGGCCATGGTGGGCACAGGCATAGACATCATCACCATCATCATCATCATCACCAACACTCGCACCTCATTCCTCATCCTCAGCAACAACCACTTTCGCATAACAATGATACTAATAGTCCTCTATTGGTTGAAGATGTCAGTGCGATCAGTAGTAGTAACAGCAGTAGTAAGTCGAGCCCACTGATACCCAACGCCGCCAACAACGGTGGTAGCTCTTCATCCAGTAGCAGTGTGCCATTAAACGCATTACATGGTGAATCAACGCCGATTCCCGACCCAGAACAACAATTGGGGAAGCTGGAAGCCTACGTTGGCATCCTCAAACAACAGTTCAAGCAAGGCACTGACTCCCAGTATACCAATCGATATGGAGATGGCACTGGGAGTAAACGTAAACTATACAAATTCAAACGACAAAATCGATTATATTGGTATAGGAAGTTGTGGTTAAGACTGAGGGGTGAGAAATGGACAATAATAAACGAAGTAAAGTAGAGCAAACAAAATATATATTAGAAACAAATCATCTCCAGTCTGCCTCCGGTGTCCGGGCTCTGCCTGGACCCATTGTGCTCGCTTCGCGAGCCACTGTAATGTGAGCCGACCACGAACCGATCATGAAGACCTCCAGCCCGGGCCCCCGACCCGCGGGCCAGTTCGGGCAAACTGGAACCGTCCCTGCATTCAAAAAATTGGGCCCTGCCTTTGCAAACAGATTAGACTGTTCTTGTCGGCTTCCGGAACAAACTCTCGTTTCCGATTCAGCTGTGATTGGGCAAAAGCTGTGTGGCCTCGGAGAGAAAGAGAAAGGGTCTCTCGTATACGTGCGGCGCAACGGGTAAACGAAGCCCTTGCATGAGCACCTGCCGGACCATCGCCGTGCCAACGAAGCCCATAGTAATGGATTATTCACGGTCACAGCACGTCCGTGGACGAACTGGTTATGCTGGTTCTAGACTTCGTGTTAATATGGCAGTGCCATGCAGCCTCCTTGGCAGAAGAAACGAGGAAAAAACAGATTGAAAGGATCGAACCGGCGCCCTGGTTATCGCCGTGGCTAGTTATGGTCTCGCTGTCAGCACGGCATCTGCAATCACATATCACGTTATTTTTCATTACCCTTACCTAACGATAATAAGCATCAATAGTTTAAAAAATAAGCAGCAAAAATAACTATATAAGTGCCCACCTCCCCTCAATCAGAAACAAATGTCCTTTTCTATCATCAAATCATCATCAGTCTATAAATTGTATCCTATTGCATCAACGGTACAATCATCATTGTCAATTACCGTTATTACTACTAGACATTTAGCCTCTAATCGTCGTCACTACATAACTAGTACATTATTGTTATCACCAACATCAGTTACTACTTCACGACCGATCACCGTAAACAAATCCGTAAACAACTCCGTAATCAACCACCACCGTTTCAACTCAACTTCTAACTCCACCTCCACTATGTCTTCTGCTACTTCGTTTTATGAACTGAAACCTGCCGATAAGTCCGGTGAGCCTTTTGACTTCTCCACTCTCAAGGGAAAAGTTGTTCTTGTAGTCAATGTGGCTTCGAAATGTGGTTTCACCCCACAATATAAGGGCCTTGAAGAATTGAATAAAAAGTATGCCGACAAAGGACTTGTTATTCTTGGCTTTCCCTGTAACCAGTTTGGCCACCAAGAACCTGGAAGCCAGGAAGAGATTTCCAGTTTCTGCCAATTGAACTATGGCGTTACATTTCCTGTCTTGAAGAAGATTGACGTCAACGGATCGAATGCCGATCCCGTTTATAACTTTCTCAAGGAGAAGAAGCCCGGTTTGCTTGGATTCCGTGGCATCAAGTGGAACTTCGAGAAGTTTCTTATTGATAGCGAAGGCAATGTTGTAGGCCGATGGGCCTCTACTACCTCGCCCGCTTCTCTCTCTTCAGAAATTGAAAAGTATCTTGCCAAGGCTAATAAAGGCGAAAGCAAAGCGTAAATAGCCAGTCGTTTTAATTCTTTATGTACACTTGAATATAACTTAATGCGTAGCCCTCTACGTCCACACAGAGAATGGATTGTCTGCCTCCAGTGGCTGGGCTCTGCCGAATCCCAGCCATGTCGCGAAAGCGTTGGTCACTTGTGTGCACCAACTTTTTCAACCTATTGCGGTACGGCAATTTCGCTGCGTTCACGAATCTTCGGATGGTGGAACTCACCCTTGCGAGACAACCCACATGTACATACGGAGAACGGAAACGAGCTACGGCTCTAGGCAGTGCAGCGACCAGAGGCCGCACCGGGCCAGTAAAGAGAATAGATATATATTATGTCTAGTGATGCACATTCTGGTATTATGTACATTATTTCTTAGTCTTCTTAGTAGTCTTCTTTTTCTTTGAAGCCGGCTCAGACTTGGAAGGTTCTACTTTGCGCTTTTTGTTCTTGCTGCTACGGGCTTCTTCGAACTCTCTGCCAATACTGGAAAGGATCGTAGTACACCTTCGGCTCAGTTCCATTGGCGTCCGCGATAGGAAGAACCAATCAAAACGGAACATTGGCGACTCACGGATAGCGTCGCGAATGAGTTCGTAGAGGTTCTCCGAGTCCAGTCCAAACCGGTGTAGCTGGACGGCCAAAAAGCGATCTTCATCTTCGGAATACATTTTACGACCATGGCCAATAGACACTGGGAACTCCATCTGCTGTAGTGGTGCTCTATAAGCCTCCACCTTCTGCCGGAGCAATTCCTTTTGATGCTGTACTTTAAGCGCCTTTTCTTCGCCGGCTTCGATCTGAGCAATATACCGGTCATATCCTTCGATCTCGGTATATCGTCTCCAGAAAGTATCTGAATATCTCTGGATCTCCTCGGGATCTTTATCTTCGAACTCGCTAGCAATAGCGGAGATATTATTCCTACCATATTTTGCGTTAAGCTGGATAAAGTGATGGAAGTCTCGCTTTGTCCAGTTGGTGAATCCTTCTTGACACAGGCGCTGCTTTTCCTCGATTTCTTCTTCTGTTAATGGCTCTGAATCATCGATTTCTGCTTGTTCTAACTCTCGTTCCGCTTCACGGTCATCTAGATCTTCTTCGGGCCCATCTGCAATAGGAACTTTATATCCCATTTGTTTACGATAGTAACTTGTTTCTTTATCTTGAAGATCCACCAACCTTGGTGGGTAGAATTGATAATCTTGGATATTGAGTTGTTTTGGCGCTTTGGGTGCTTGAGGCTTACTAGGTCTCTCTTCCTTCGTTTTGTTATTAGCTTGATTCATTACATCTTTGTAGTATCCATCAATGGAATAGTTTTCTTTGCGTTCTCGTTTACCAGGGTTGATCCAGAAAGCTCCAGCGTTCAAACCTGCGCCGGGCTTTTTTTTGTCCACTTTACTGAAATCAGTACCATTCCATTGATATGCAGACGAATCATCGTTGAATCTTTGTAATTCATCAAGACCCAGCTGTGAGAATTTCGAATTCAATTCTTGAGTTCTTTGCTGTCCTTTATTAAGAATTGAATCCAAATCGTCGTTAAATCCTCCATTGGCTTCTTCACTGTCCTCTGCAGAAGACCCAATCTTTCGGTTAAACAAATCTTTTGCACCAAACTGAACGTAGTTCAACAAATCCTGCTGACTTGGTCCACCAGTAGCACTGGATGCCTGCGCACGTCCTTGCTGAATGACCAACTGGTCCAAGCGAAGCTTCTGAGCAGCTCGTTCCAAAACCTTTTCTTCAATGGCATTTTCAGTCACAAACCTATAGACATAGACCTGTTTAGTTTGGCCAATACGATGGGCTCGATCCATTGCTTGTAAATCAGCCTGTGGATTCCAGTCCGAGTCATATAAAACGACAATATCTGCCGTAGTCAGATTGATACCCAATCCACCGGCACGGGTGGTCAACAAAAACAGAAACTTCTCCGACCCAGGTTTATTGTATTCATCAATAGCACTAATGCGATCTTCATGGGCAGTAGAACCGTCAATACGGCAATATTTATGGCCTCTAAATAAAGAATAATCTTCCAAAATATCCAACATACGACTCATTTGAGAAAAGATGAGAACTCTCGATCCTTGTTCCTTGGCACGTTTCAGCAGTTTATCAAGGATGACCATTTTGCCAGAATTAAAAACTAAATGTTCATCAGTGGTATAAGGAGGACCTGGCTCAGCGCCTTCAAAGAGATAAGGGTGGTTACAGCATTTTCGCAACTGCATAACGATATTCAAAAGTCTGGTTTTGCCTTCACGTTTGCCAATTGCTCCGTTGACTGCTTCGATATCTTTTTCGAGAATCTTTCTGTACCATTTAACTTGCATGTCGGACATTCCTAGGTAAAGGTTAACTTCTTTCTTTGGCAGTAATGAGGTCTCGACATCGGATTTGATTCGTCGGAGTAAAAATGGCCGTAAAACTTTATGCAGCTGCTTAACAACTGCATCTTTATTAGCTTGTTCGTCGCCGTTCTGCTCGCCACCTTCCTTGCCTGCCTGGCCTTCGAACCACTCGTCAAACACCTTACTATCGGAAAATACATCTGGCAAAATGAAATTAAGTAGTGCCCATAATTCATGTAAATTGTTCTGTAAAGGAGTACCAGTTACAAGTAATCTGTTTCTCGAGTTGAAAAGCCGGATAATCTGTGATAACATGGACTCTTCATTTTTGATTCGATGTGCTTCGTCAATGATGATATATTCCCAAGCAAACTTTTTCAGATGTCCCTTTTCTCTCAAAACCATTTCATACGAAGTAATGCACACGTCAAAGTCACATGTCAATAATTTGTCATTAATCAATGCTCCTCTACTCTCCTTATCTCCCTGTAACACCATTGTGCTGACTTCAGGTGTCCATCTAGCAAACTCTCGTTGCCAGTTATCCAGAGTAGATTTAGGGACAATGACAATATGGGGTCCTGCAATCCCTTTGATATAACGAAGATATCCCAAAAACGCCACCGTTTGTAACGTCTTACCAAGACCCATTTCGTCAGCCAAAATACCGGAAATATTGTTCTCGTACAAACTGATCATCCAGTTTAAGCCTTGTACCTGGTATTCACGCATCTTGCCCTGAATGTAGCCAGGTGATTCTGTAAATATAGTAGACTCCGACTCCTGTTCTTCGTCAATCAGCAGTTCGGCATCTTCCTCCTTTTCTGTCTTCCTATGACGGTGGTCCACTATACCACCGCCTCCATTCTTTTTACCATTGGCTTTGATGCCATCCTCCTCAACATCGATATCAACCTCTTTCAATAGGTTTTTAAACTCCGGGTCTGACCTGGCTCTGGCGTCAATAAAGTGTTTAAACAAATCTGTTAGGCCAATAAGATACTTGAACCTCTTAGCTGAATCTGAAACCTTCCTCTTGTTCAGGTTCTCCTGCTGCTCGAGAAAATAGTTCTTTCGCTGCTTGTTAAGCTCTAACTTGGTCAACTCGATAGGAACTGGCGTAGCCGATGCCTGCTTGCTGTTAGTCCTGTCTCTGTTATCCGCCTGACTCCGTATTCATCTCTTGGTTCGCCTCCGGCGGCTGGGCTCCACCCAGACCCGTAGCTCGCTTCGCTCGTTGCTAGGAGAGCGAGGAGGACAAGAAGACTGTAGTACTTACCCCTGGAGTTCTTGCCCGTGAAGGTGCCAAAGAGTTTGCTAGTGACGGTGCCACTGAAGCTTTGGCCGAAGGTGTCTCAGAAGGTACTTCTGAAGAGGGCACCGGTACTGGAGATGATTCAGTCATCTTCTCCTCTGTCTTCATAACACCACCACTGGTCGATTCACTGTCTGTCATTATTATCTCTCGTGTGATAGATAAATCTTTTTCGAGATCGTAATATTTTTTTTCAAACGCGACGTGAAGTGGAATGAATATCTGACAACACAAATCAAATTTCGTGGTTGGGAAGTACAGAACAAGAGAGTCGACAAGCAAAAGAGTGATCTTTTTATGCGTGTAGAAACGCGCCTCGCCAAACGCTGGCTGGTACTGTTAAATGAAAAACTACATACCATATGCCAGTAAGCGCGTCAACACGGCTACGCTTTCTACCATACTCTTTCTTCTACACGCCTACTCCGACGGCCAGGCTCTACCCAGACCCGTAGAAGCTATCAGCGCCAGCTCCGTAATGCAATTTTGTCTCATTTCTTCTATGTACTTTTATCCTAACTTTGTAGTATAATCTCTATCGAATCCCATGGTCTCGTCGTCGATATCACCGTCGCGAATCATTCTAGACATACTTAGTTAGCATCAGGAGCTCTCCGCGAAGCGGAGCAACTAGGTTTGGCGGAGCCCACGGCCAAGTACACTTACCTAGCGTCCAGATGTGATAGTTTAGACAGCACGCTCTCAGTGGGTGGAGGCGGCGCGGCGGCCTCTGTTACGGCCGGAATCATATACTCATTGTCACAGAACGGGCAGAATGAATCAGCTTCGTCGAAATCAGTCAGGTCCTAGTGATGTCGTTAGTACTACTTTCGTATGGTTGCTTCTGGCAGCTGGGTTTCGCCCAGATCTGGTTGCTCCGCTTCGCGGAGCTACAGCTCCGAGCAGAGCATTACCACCGCAGTTCGTGCGTACCTTTCTAAATGCCTTTTTGCACCTTTTACAGATGAGAGCCATTTCTATTGTCTTGCGTAATGGGTGGTCCTCATTTTCCGTATGACCTGGATAATGGTTAGTGCTTCACCTGCGATTGCACTAATGGTGATGATGATACATACATTGAGGGCAGTCGTACCACTTTCTACAGCACTGCCAGGCTCGTTAGTACATTAAACACCTTAGTTGATATACAGTTGGTCCCACAGTCCCAAAGCCAACTTAAGGTCATCTACAACATACTTGTGTCCTAACAGAAACCTGGGCGTTCAAAATATGCTTACACATTATTTTGTTTCTGTCGTTGTCTACTCAGGGGGTGGTGATGGTGGTGTGGTTTGAAATCGGGCTTTTGATTTTCCAGTGGAAGAACATAAGACGCGTCTCTCGGTGAATCACTGATAGCGCCGCATGACTGGGGATTTAATTATGGGCAAAGTAATAGTCCAGTTGAGCAGAACTTCCATCAGTCAAGTAACAATAGGAGAACAGATGAATTTATGAGCTCATTTCAATAGACGGGTGGATGAAAAATCAGATATCCGGCGGAGAATTAGGAGTAGAATATCGAAAAGGTTGTGGGGGAGTTTGGTGCCGCTCAGCAATAAGGGAGCAAAGCATAAATTAGCACAGTAGACAAGAGGAATTGTGTATTGGAATATTGTGAACGCAAGAAAGAGGTCGAAGCTCGAGCGAATCGAGTAACGAGCCCGGGCAGAGGCCGGTCGCCGGAGGCGTGATCCCTCTGCCTGCAATTACCCGCGTAATGCGCGCATACAAAATATAGTTTACCCGGTGTAGGCCTACAACGGCAGATATCTCACGCACTCCTGATTCATAATCAATACCTACAATCTTGATAATTTACATTTTCCTTCAGATTTTTTTTTCGTTTCTACGGATTCTATTTATTGCTGGACATTCTCCTTAAACCACGTCCATAATGCCAGCCCTAGTGCAACCACCGCCACAACAACAGCAACTATCGCATTTAAACGCTCCAGAGCCTGAGCACTGTCCTGGAACTGAGTCAGAACTAGCAGGATCTGCTGATGCGTGTCAAGGATGCCCGAACCAGACCATCTGTCAGTCTGCACCTAAAGGACCAGATGAAGATATTCCACTGATAAACGATCGAATGAGTGGTGTCAAGCATAAAATCCTCGTTCTGTCTGGCAAAGGAGGAGTGGGCAAATCAACTTTCACTTCTATGCTTGGGTGGGCGTTTTCAAGTGATCCCGATACCGAAGTTGGAGTCATGGATTTAGACATTTGTGGCCCCTCGATGCCACGGATGATGGGTGCCAACGGACAACAGATCCACTCGTCAAGTAACGGGTGGTCTCCTATTTATGTCAGTGACAATCTGGGAATGATGAGCATCGGGTTCATGTTGCCAAACGAAGATGATGCTATTATTTGGAGAGGAGCCAAGAAAAATGGGCTCATCAAGCAGTTCCTCAAGGACGTCGATTGGGGCACAGTTGATTATATGATCGTGGACACACCCCCTGGTACCAGTGACGAACATATTAGCATTAACCAATACTTGAAAGGCACGAGCGATGTGGGTATTGATGGAGCAGTAGTGGTGACTACTCCTCAAGAAGTAGCGCTTCTGGATGTCCGCAAGGAGATTGATTTCTGTCGTAAAGCGGGCATCAACATCCTTGGCCTGGTGGAGAACATGTCCGGATTTGTGTGCCCAAATTGCAAGGGCGAGTCATTTATTTTTTCCCCTACAACTGGAGGTGGTGAGGCGCTAGCCAAAGAAATGGATATCCCCTTCCTGGGCAGGGTGCCACTTGATCCCAGAATAGGTAAATCGTGTGATTTGGGTGAAAACTTCCTTGACTTGTATCCGGATTCACCTGCGTCAACGGCAATTCTAGACATTATTTCTGAGATCCGAGACGCAGTTGAGCAATAAATAGTATCGCTGTGGTCTACCTTCGGCAGCTTAGCTGCGCTTAAGAACGCTGTCAAAATATCTTCTAGCTCGGCTCGAACAACTGCATCTGGGTAGCACACATCCGCCGGAGGCGGACAAGGGCATTACGGTCTAAGAAGATATATTAGTAGCATCTAGCCGGACCATCAGCTGATTGATTGCTGGTGTGATTGTGTCCAGTTGGCTGAGATAGAGGAGAATATCGTTGATGGTCGTATCTATCTGTCTAGCCACTGAGGAAGAAGTGTGGATGGCATCGTCGTCACTTTCGCATAGAGTGTTGCAAGCGACTAGTAACTTCCTTAAATAGCTTCTTACAGTCAAATCTCCTATAAATGACCCCGAATAAATATTGTCCATGATAGTCGAGTGGCAGCTCGTTATAGCCTGAGGATCGACTTGTTCCTTTTCCGCCTCGTTGGCGACAACTGATAACAATCGATTAAAGTTTGGGTCAATAACATGGCTTTGTAGATAGTCCCAGAAATTGTCAAGAAACACCTTTGCCCGACTCGCTATTGGACCCCTAGAGAACCGACTAGGGTGTAGTCGATAGTGCCGCCACATATCCTGTAGTTTACTTATAGTAGATCTTATTGCCATAAAATATGAAAACAAGGCTCCATACAAATCTGACTCTCGAGATGACACGAGGATATATAGGGGCCAGTCAACAGTTATTACTGCTTTACATCGAACTCCCAGCAACAAATCGTCAAACTGGCCAGCATATGATGATTGCCTAGTTTCATCTACCAGCTGATAGCCTACTACTCTTGTAGCTATATCCAACAGGTCACGATCAGCCTGGTTTGTTGAATCCTCGGTGAAGTCTGCACACGATCTATTGAACACAGACTGTGGGTCGAATCGGGGCCCTCTGTCTACTCTGTTCGTAACTCCACGTCTCCTCTCGACATCTACATTAGCCAGAAACGAATTGATAAACTCAAATGAACCCGATAACACAATCCTACGTAATAAAGTGAACAGCTGGATAATATTAGAAATCGGCAGTGTGGACGCGACTACATTCTTAAATACTAAGAATCGGATGGCAGTTATATTCCGCTGCAGCTGGTTTTCAGATATAGGTATTTCTGTTGAGAACAGGATTTTGTTATGTTCACCAATTGTTTCCAAGTCAAATGAGTGGTGATGGCCCACAGAAAGCTTCGACGTATTGAACGTGCCACGAATCTTCTGGTTGTTGTTGAACACATTCATTTGCGATAAGCAATCACCGATTATAAATATTTCATTTGCAATTGTTGAATTCATAAAAGATTTGGGGATATACGATTCCCGGAGATAGAATTCGTCCTGTCCTACGGCAGCGTCTCGTAATACACGTTTGCCAATCATAAAATCATTAGAAGAGCTTCTGGGCAGTTTCCCATATAGAACCCACGAACTAAGCTGAGCTAGCCAACTTCGTTCCACGGCTATCAAACAACTATGAACCAATTGCTTCACATCCTGATATCCAACGACCTCGTCTTTTCGGAGCCTATCAATAATTTCATGGATATAAGGCTGCCGTGTGGGTCTGTCCGGACTACTAACAACCATACCATCATCTGTCTCTCTGGTTGATCTTTGAGAAAGTGGTGATGATACTGGACTCAAGCCGGGAGCCGTCGCCATCCCAGTACTACCGGTAATGAATCCCAGCAATGTGTGCGAGTACATAAATCTTCTCTCCCAGCATCGAACTGTTTCAACTGCGATAGCTGACAAGGCAACTCCATTGTCACCTCCTACAAATGCCGAATCGCGGTCCAGAATTCTTCGCTCAATATCTACCAGACATTCCCTGAATGGGGCCAACAGCTCCTTATCGAGAGTGGTCGCAATGGCATGGCTCGCAGACGAGTACGGTCCAGGAAAGAACTGTTTGGCATATTCCCTGTCTGCTAGCGGTAGGTCCATAAAAGAGCTATGAATCACCTTAATCCGCCGTGAAATGTCTCTATGTAGCCTACCAAACAAAGCTATCTGAGCAGTCAGCGCCTGTTCCGACGGGTGCAGAAGATCCGAAGATACCTTCTCATCAGTTATCAGCGACGACTCGAATCCTGCTAAAACAATGAGAACTTCATGAAGCATTGAAGAAGACCTGATAGCGTTCGTGACTTTCCTCGTCCACCTGGCTCAAGATGTGGCTATCGCGCTGCACGGCTGAGTCTAGATAACTGATTCGCGCTCGTTCAACATATTTAAATAGTATTTATTTATTTTTTATTTTTAGTTATGAATACTTACAACATAACTTGTGGTTTTGCCGCGCATAAACAGCAGAACCGGCTCTTTTCATGCTAGTTCACAATATCACGTCAAGGTGGCCTGTTTATACCAACATCCCTCTCAGTGACATGTGATAGGATGACTGGTGGCATGCCGAGAACGAAGGCATAGGTCTAGGATGAGCCTAAAAATAGATGATATATATTATAATACAAAATAGTATAGTAGAACCAGCTTTTTATAGTGCTTGCAATTTTTCTCGGAAGTAGTCAACCGATAACGACAACGTCTGGTTATAGTATGTTGTTCCGTCCATCTGCATGCTGAGGATAGTGGCTCCATCGAGAGACTGCAACGATGTTAGTACGTGTCTCTGTCCACCTCCGGTGGCTGGACTCGGTCCAGACTCAGACCCGCAGCTCTCTTCGCTCGTTCCTATACAATGGGTCTTTATCGCAAAAAAACACTTACCTTGGCCGCATATTTACCAACAAACGAAGACATTAATGAAACAGCCACCTTGATATCGGAGTTATTACCAATCTTGGCGCTGGCGAGAGCTTTGGATAGACGCGAGGAAAGTCGTGAAATGGTCTCTTTATTGTGACCAGGAACGCCATGTCGCACTGCATCTACAAGGTCGGCATAATCCAGATACATTTGACCACCAATATCCCACGAAAATATCGAATCCGGATGAACTATACGTGTCAATAGGTCAGTGATGGTACGAGGCCGGTTTTCAATGACGGCTCGAGGAGCAACCTTAGAAACTATGGTTTTGTGCGCTTCTTCCCATAGCTCTGCCTTGATAAGGTTGATTGATTCTTCCAGATAATCATGATGATATCTGGCCTTCAGAGCTTTGCTGGAATAGACATACGATTCGGGAATCCGGAAATCATTAACTAATCTATCATGAACGGTCTTATGGTCATCAATATCATCAACGTGATGTGAGAGAACCCGTTCAATATGAACCTTTGCTGTAAGGTCATTGCGAATATGGGTGAACACAAAGATAGCCTCGACCCAAAGTCCGAGGTTTTCTAACTGACAGCCAAAATCAACAGTCAATCGGTCTCCGAGCGTGGATCCAATGTCTGAAAACAAACCTGAAGAAAGGACTAATACAATGTACAGGTACCAAGCTTCTCTGAAATCAAATAGCCCAGTTATCGTTTCTAAAACAGAACTCAACGAAGGGTTCATAGAACCATATAATCGTAGCAGGCGATACTTGACATCCAGCTTATCAGACTTCGAACTAATTGGCCGGGTAACTTTATTTCTGGGGTCTTCAAATGCTTGTTTATAGCTCTCCACCACTTCTGGGATTGTCACTCTTCTATTTGACTCATACCACAGCTTAAAACCGAACGCACGCAACCAATCTAATCCCTCAGAGAGATACAGTGCAGGAGCCACTTCTCCTGCAATTTTGATTTCAGGTGCCACGGTCGTATTTCCAGACAGTAATTCAAATACTTTACGGATCTGCGGAGGAATATGGAATATGGCTTTGTTATGTTTCCAATCCTTGAGTTGACTTCGAGCATCTTCTCTAATGGAAGCATCATCGGTTCCTAACAGTGGGATGATAGTACTAAGGTGTAAGTTATTAGATTTAGCAGCAGCAAATGCAGCATCCTGTAGTAAATTACCACTTAATTTGATTAATATTGAGTCTAGAGGATTAGCAGACCTATTTTTTGAAGCATCACTTAGAACATTCTCAGAGACAGCTCTTTTTAGCCAATTGGAGAGTAGCTTGCGACGATGCTGTTCTTTAACTCGCTCTTGAACATGAGAAGGCAACGTTGGGTCCTCCTCTTCTATAAGTTCTAAGCCAGTAGAAGTAACATCATCGAACAGAATAGAGGCTAATTCCCATAACTCTTTTTCCTCTGTTGAGCCTGGATTGGAATGAGTAGCTAGGAATTTCATAGTCAGTTCTTTCTTAGGAGAAGTCAATGGTAAACCATTCGATCTCTGTATGATATCACTGACGGGAATTTGTCGATCAATAAAGCTGGAGATGACTGTTAATGGCGTTGAGTCTTGTTCAGGAATATCCTTCAATATCATTCCTAGAGATCCCTTGACTAGTAACTTTTCTGACCAACCGGGACTGAACCGTGCAAAGGTGGTTTTAGAAAACATTGGTGGCAGCCTTAACTCTTTAGCGGCCTTGTCATACTGTGAACTACTACTATTACTCAGTGCGGCGACTCCTCCGAAAAGTAACTGATCGAGATCAGAACCTGTAAATGTGTCCAGTGCTCTGCGATTTGATGAGCGACGCTCTTGGCTAAGCTCAGTGCTGGGTTTATTTACAAATGCAAGAGGGGAATCTAAGCGAGAGGATATTCTCAGCTGTTCTAGCCAGTTGCGGCCTTGAGGGATCTCTTCTTGCATGTTAATAAAGGATGCTGGATCTGCTCTAACTAATTGCTGAGATTGAGAGTCTGTCGGCTCATTGATAACAAACGCAATATCGTCGTTTACAGAACCTGAACCATTATTAGCACTACCACCAACAAAATCAGAATCGACTGCATCATGAATATCTTCATCATCCTCTGATGAAGTGCCGTACTCATTTTTTCCATTCATTCCCCAAGGAGTCGAATTGATAGCAGCGGAAGCGCCAGATTTAGTTACAAAGGTATCGTCCAGTGGTTCAGCAGTATCTATAAGATCATCTAACCCAAGCTGTTCCATTGTATTGTCTCCTAACGCAGTAGCAGCGGGGGGGGCTCTACCGTTCTGTAAATTTGCTGAAACAAGATATGCATTCATTGCTTCATCCCCAATGTCGGAATCATCATCGTCATCGTCCACTAATCCCCAGACACTGAAATGAGGAACTTTAAACACCCATAGCCCGTTATCTACATCATAGGACAGAAACTCACCACCTCTTGATTCAATAGCACGACGAAGTCGAACTTTATGCTTAATAAGCCTTGGATCCACTGGATCTCGAATGTACTGATTTGTTTTCTTATCGATGGCAAAGGTTTTTTCTAATGTCACAATGGCAGGAATATTAAGTTTTTCACCTTCGCGAGGCTTTTTACTTTCATCGGGATAAACACATACGCTGACAGGACCAAAGACAACAATATTACCTAAAATGTCAGACAAGTCAGTGTCAGACAAGTCAACTGGTTGAGAATAAGTCAATTGGCCATAGCCATGACGTCCAATAGTCAAGTTATCGACATGTTGTAATTCGTGACGAGAAAGTGAGTACAGAGTAGATAAAGAAGGCGAAATCCAATACCCAGCTTCATTAGCAGTTTTCCCAATGTCTAATTTAGAGGGAGCCTTTTTAGCCGTATGTTGTTGCTGTTGATGATGTTGTTCTCTCTGATTACGATTGAAAGAGGGGGTCAAGAATGGTTCAGAGTAGACGGCGGCGGCCGGTGGTTTTTTGTTTTCCTTTTCTAAATGGCCATTACTATAGCCACCGTTCTGACTAGACTTTATATTACCCACGCTGCCTCTTGATGATGGTCTTCCCGTGATTGACTCTAATGCAACACTATTGCGTTTGTTTATGACAAGTTTTTTGATTTCACTTGTTCTGGGATCTTTTAAGCCGCTTGGAATGGAACTGAAATCATCAATACTGTGTTCAGACCGGACTGATAGTTGGGACCGACGGATTCCTCCAGGACCTAAATTAAGCTCAGATCGTGATCTACTGATACTACCATTCTTGGTACTAGTCAAATCGCCACCGCCACCTCTTCTTATCGATTCATATGGCGAATTGTTATTCACATATGGTGAGCTTCTTGTCGAAGATAATAAAAGTCGAGCAGATGAAGAAGCCTTGAGTGATCCTGGACGTCTAGAAATGCTATTATGAAGCGAACCGGGAGTAGTTGGAGTAGAGCCGTTGTTACGCCTTGGAGTTGTCAAAGGGCCTAAAGATGGACTATTAGCAGCGGGGTTCCCTGCCAAGGAGAACGATGCTTGATCGATAGATGCAATTAACGAAGGTCTAGAATTGTTTGAATTGTTAAATGATGAGTTGAATATGCTATTTGACGAGGGAGTTGATGATTGAGCATTGTTAGCAGACGAACCGAACAGTGAACCATTATTGGTACTTGAACCGAAAAGAGATCCTGATTGAGGGGCAGTAGTGGAACCACCAAACAAGCCACTAGAAGAAGTGGGCTTCGCGGCAGTACCGAATAAGCCACTACCAGTAGAGGGGTTGGATGTGTTGTTATTACCAAACACCCCGCCAGTAGAGGGGTTCGAGACATTGTTGTTGCTAAACAATCCAGTATTCTGTGTATTGGAAGTGTTGTTGTTGCCGAACAAGCCACCATTCTGAGTACCGGAGGCGTTGTTGCTGCCAAACAGTCCACCATTTTGTGTATTGGCAGCATTATTACTGCCAAACGGGCCTCCAGTAGACAGATTAGAGTTGCTGTTATTGCCGAACAAACCACCAGGCTGTGCGTTACTAGTATTGTTGTTGTTACTGCCAAATAGGCCACCAGACTGTGTATTATTAGTATTGTTGTTACTGCCAAATAGACCACCAGGTTGTGCGTTACTAGTATTGTTGTTACTGCCAAATAGGCCACCAGACTGTGTATTATTAGTATTGTTGTTATTGCCAAATAGACCACCTGGTTGTGCGTTACTAGTATTGTTGTTATTGCCGAATAATCCACCAGGCTGTGCGTTACTAGTATTGTTGTTGCCAAATAGACCACCAGACTGTGTATTATTAGCATTGTTATTGCCAAATAAACCGCCGGTGGAAGGGTTAGACGCGGTGTTGTTGTTGCCAGTGGTGCCAAACAACGACAATGGAGTGGTACCAGTAGCAGTAGAACTCGTACCTCCAAATGACGAAATAGAAGAGCCACTGCGAGCTCTCTGTAATGGTTGAGCAGGGGCACCTAAAGACAGTAAAGGAGCAGCAGAACTCTGGCTACTACCACCACCAAAACTGAACCCCGAAGATGGTTGTTGCTGTTGTTGGTTGGTATTACTCGTCGTGCCAGGGAATTTAAAAGACGACTGGGCCGCCGTCGAGCCTGAGCCAAGCATGATAACCAACTGGAATAACCACAGTCAATATAAAATATCAGATCTAACTGTTAGTACTCTGCGCGTAAAGGCGGTAGGAATTCAATGATTCACACCTTGCTCCAGTACACCACCTAGCACCATAGACCAAACACTCACTCACTCGTTCGTAAAACCGTCTATCCAAGCGGTCCAAAAAACCCACTATTCTCCACCGCGAATCGTCGCTTTTCAAAATTTATTCTTATGTTGTTTATATCTGTGTGTATCCACATAATTTTGGTCTTCACCATGCAGGCCAAAGTCAAAATCGCTCACTTATAGCATATGAGCCTCTCGTAAGCCACATACGCCGCCTTACCCCTGGTTAATCCTATCCGGTTCATGGTCGGCTTCTTGGTGTGCCTCCGGCGGCTGGGCTCTGCCCAGACCCGTAGCTCCGCTTCGCGGAGGGCTGGGACCGTATCCAGCTATCAAGCCAGCTAGCAATCTAGCAATGGCGAAGTGGAGCTACGGATCTGGGTAGAGGCCCCCTGACCGTGACGGTCTCCGTGAACGTGACCTCTGAATCACATGTCTTCATCCTCCTCGTACCCCTCGGCTGGGACTACTGCTAGGTTCAGCCCCACATTTCAGGAGCCATAGTCAGACTCCTCCGTTTTCGCAAACAGCAGCCGAGCAAGCGGCCTCGCTGCTCTCAGTCAGTCGTCAGTCACGAGCTCTCGCTTGGCTGGCTCATTGCTCCATTGCGCGCCACGAGGCAGACGAACCAAGCAACGAGCGAAGCGAGCAAACGGGTCTGGGCAGAGCCCAGCCGCCGCCCAGCCGCCGGAGGCAGCCAGGCAGTCAGCCATCCTTGCCAGCCTTGCCAGCGTGAGAGACGAATGACCGACCTCTTTATTATCATAAAAAAAAGTTGCTTAGGGGGGTGTAAAACGACTTTCTGATTTGAATCTGGGAAAAGCAAGACCATTAATGGATACGTTAAGTGTCATTTTACTATTAAATTTCTAATAAAAAAAAGATGTTTTCTAGCAAACTTGTTGTCAAAAAAGCGATTGAAGTTCTTCCAGTCTCGTTAAAGCGATTGTATTGATTCTCCCAACAAACTTCTATCGTACGGCTTGTTGCTCTGGCTCGGCTTGGTTTTTGGCTTGGCTTGGCCTGGCTGAATAACCAGCTGGCTGGGACGGCTGGCACAGTGTTTTGACTTTCATGGGCTGGAGGTTCTAACGGTGTTTCTTTTTCCCCCACAAAATTTTTGTTGGGTAAATTGGCGAGACACATAATTAGGCAGGGCTGGCATAATCCCAACGCTGTGGCCATAGCACTACGGCAGCAGGGGGTAGGTTCTCTCCAGGGGGCTTTGGGCTACTTTTTGGGCTACTTTCCAGGGGGACTGCTCTCCAGGGGGGGCTGGTACCGCTGCTACTCAGGCTGCTTCTAGGGGGCCTTGGGAGGAAAGAGACAGGGAGAAATACGGCAAACAGAGAGGAGTTCAGCCTGCAAACTGTTAAAACGATCTTCCTAAGGATAAGCCTCAATAGGGATTTATTATTATTATCCATACTTGCCGCCGGCTTTATCTCTTTCTTCTTTCTTCTACTTCCTACAAGTGCAATCAATTATCATTCACCCTCTCAAGTGCGTCGTAGGAATCATAATAAGATTGTAAGTGATTGCTGTTATTCAATATGGGAAACAACAGTTCATGCTAACAAAACGACTGTAGCTGTTGATTGTGAATTGATTTCATCAAACTGTATTAATTGAATTGGTAAGTAGAAGATGTCGTTGTGTGTTGATGTGATGTGATGAGGTGGTAGTGATGACGATGGTTATGGTGATGAGATCGATCGATATCGATGGCAAGAGCCATAGTAGTGTTTCGGTACAATGTGGCAATCGTAGTATTGAATGAGTCTCAACAGTGGCTGTCGTAATATTGCTATAAACAAAGGTTTTGTTGGGATTTGTAATTGAGCTCACTATCGTGGCAACAAGAATTACTATATAACGACAAACAGGTGAGAATAATCACTACTACTACTACTACTTACTATTTCCTTCTTTCGACCTGCTACTGCTACTGTTATTATTATCCTTTTTGTGCATAAAAAAGTGACATATGCCCTTGCCTTGATCTGTGTTTCGCCGCCAGCACAACTACTAACAACTTTTTCCAGATTAATCCCTCACTATGGGCTTTTTTCATAAAAAAACTTGCACCGTAGAAGTTGGTCCTGCTAAGGCCGGCGAAACAGCCCCAAGAAGAAATATTCATGCTAAAGATGCTCCTTGGTCTACTCCTGACAATGTCAGCGGCGTTAATACCATCTACAAGCTTCTCATGAAAAACGTCGAACTTTATGATTCCCGTTTTGCCATGTCTTCGCGAACTATCAAGACTATCCATATTGAAGAGAAAATGGTGACCAAGAAAGTCGACGGCAAAGATGAAAAAGTACCCAAGAAGTGGCAATATTATGAGCTGGGCCCCTATAAACCAATTACGTACCGAGAATTGGATACAATTGTGTCAAATATCGCATCTGGTTTAATCAAGCTTGGTGTTAAGCCAAATGGCGAAGAAAGATTCCACATTTACGCACAAACCTGCGCTGAATGGTTACAAACTGCTCTTTCTTGCAGCAGCCAGGGAATTCCTGTTGTGACTGCGTATGATACTTTGGGTGAAGAAGGTCTTACCCATTCAATGGTTGAAACTCATACTGTTGGTGTTCTTGTTGATGGTGGTAATCTCCATACTTTGATCCGTCCTCTTCAAAAAGCAACTGACATCAGATATATTATCTATCGTCAAGATATCGAAGATGTTAATTATGACAAGCAGATTGAAGAGTTGAAAGCTCTTCGTGAAAACTTACAAGTCATTTCCTTCGAAGAGCTTGTGGAACTTGGCAAAGCTAACCCTGTTCCTGCTTCTCCACCTGGCCCTGAAGATACTGCTCTTATCATGTATACTTCAGGCTCAACTGGTACTCCCAAGGGTGTTATTCTCCTTCAAAAGACTGTCATCGGTGGTGTAGCTGGTGTAGCTGGTAATATTGACCACAAGGTCATTTGTCCTGGAGACAAAGTTCTTGCATTCCTTCCTCTGGCCCATATCTTTGAATTTACCCTTGAATTAGCATGTATTCATTGGGGTGCCACGCTGGGCTATGCGAATCCCAAGACTCTTAGCGATGCCTCCATGAAGCATTGTCTAGGTGATATTCGTGAATTCAAACCTGACATTATGGTTGGTGTTCCTACTGTTTGGGAAAACGTCCGTAAGGGAATCTTATCCAAGATCAAAGAAAACCCTCCACTTGTTCAAAAGATCTTCTGGGGTGCTTACTATGCCAAACTTGGCTTGAGCCACTATGGTATACCCGTGCCATTGGTCGACAGTTTGATTTTCAAAAAAGTTAAGGATGCTACTGGTGGTAATGTCAAGTACGTTATGAATGGAGGTTCCGCTCTGGCCAAAGATACTCAGGTATTCATTTCCACATTAATTGCCCCTCTTTTAATCGGATATGGACTCACTGAAACAAATGCCAATTGTACACTGATGAGCCCTAGCAACTTTGAATTTGGTACTCAAGGTGAACTAACACATTCTGTAACTGTTAAACTTGTTGATGTACCTGATGCTGGTTACTTTGCCAAGAACAACCAGGGTGAAGTCTTTGTCAAGGGCGATCCGGTCAGTCCTCAGTATTTTAATAATGAAAAGGAAACCAAATCGGCCTTTACTTCTGACGGATGGTTCATGACTGGCGATATTGGTGAGTGGACCCCTACTGGAACCTTGAAGTTGATTGACCGTAAGAAGAATCTTGTCAAAACTCTTCATGGCGAGTACATTGCTCTTGAGAAGCTGGAAGCCACCTACAGATCGAACCCGTATGTGTCCAACATTTGTGTGTACGCTGATTCCGCCAGACTGAAGCCCATTGCCATTATCGTTCCTGCCGAGAAAGCTGTTCATGAGCTTTGTTCCGACAAAGGAATTGAAGTTCATGAAGACGTTGCCCACGACCCTCGTATTGCTTCGATCATTCACAAGAGTATGTTGGAGACTGGTAAGAACGGCGGCCTGGCTGGTGTAGAACTATTGGCTGGTATCGTCGTCAGTCCAATTGAATGGACCCCTCAGAACGGATACTTGACCTCTGCTCAAAAGCTTCAACGAAAGAAGATTCTTGAAGCTAACAAAGAAGCCGTGGAGAGTGTTTTCAGCAGCAACGAGTAAGCTCAACCGTTCTTCCGTAGCAGGTCTTATTTTCTCTTAGTTTCCCGTATTGTTATTAATTAGTGTAGTAGTCTCCGTAATTATTTTGATTTCTGTCGCATCCGATGACGTTTAGTAGGGGCTGTGCTTCCCCGACATACCAGGGGCTCACGCCCTCTGCGAGCGCAGCAATAGGTCTGGGCCCAGCCGCTGGAGACAAACCAAGAAAAATGACGCTTAATAGATGTCTATATATGAGTCTCCACGAAGTGGAGCTACGGGTCTGGGCGGAGCCCTGCCGCCCGGAGGCAGACAAGACCTAGTCACTTTGTTCGACCTCTTCCATGAAATTAGAAACATGGCGGTTGAACATGTGGTAGTTGTCTAGATAAATATGATGGCCCGAGTTGCGGACTGAGATGACTTTGGCTTTGCCATTGTTTTCGAGGATCCGACGACATGCTTCGATGCCGCCGTTGATGTCCATCCAGTCGTGGTCCCCATATACCCACGTTGAGGGGCATGGAATGGTGTGTGCACGCTCGGCTAAAGGCCATCTTCCATGGGCGCCGGGGGCTAGGAGGTAGTTGAGAGCGTATTCGCCGGATCCAGGCGCATTGAAAATTGCGTACGCGTATCGATGTAATGCGTCGGATTCTTCAGTGGGCAGTTTGGCAAATCGCCTGCTGGTCCAACCCGACACAAACCTTGGACCAAGAGGGCCTGTGTTTCTGACGAGGGAGAACGGGCTCCAATGACATTCCCACAGAAACTTGAACCAACCGGGTATCACGGTTTTACCGCCACGAGGGGTTGGCGATTCAACACAGTCCGGTAGGTCAGAGGACGGAATTGAGTAGATGCTACGTGGAACACCGGCAGGTGATACGAGCATTATTCGGTTCACACGGTCACGATATTTTGCGGCATAAGATGAGCCGATGTATGCACCCATGGAGTGTGCTACAAGAGTGAACTTTTCTATACCCTTTTGGATTCTCCATTCTTCAATGGCGTCCATGAAGAACTTTTCTGCTGCCAATACTCCCTTCACAGGATCCTTAACCCAGATATCAAACTTTGGACGGGAAGATCTACCGTAACCAAGTAAATCGAGAGCGTGAACACGCCATCCGGGACGGGAAGACATTTCTTTGAAATTTTTATAGAAAAATGCCAACCCAGCTCCGTACCCGTGAAGTACTACTAGATCGCGCTCAACAGGCTCGTCTTTACGTGTGATTTGAAACTCGTTGACAAAATTGCTACCACCGGTTACGGGAATCTGTAACGATACGGCTTCACGAATGCCATCGGAAACTGGAAAGAACGGTAATGTCGCTAAAACTCCTTCTTCAGCAGTTTGAAGATCCTTTCTAGTTAGCCATTGTTTAAACGACTCGGTATATGATAATGGAAACACATTGGATAATATTTTCGATAGTGGGACACCAGTAGGAGGCGTTGGGGGCTTATATTCTTTCAGTCTGGGAGGATTCGCGTCTCCAATAATATCATTTCCACTACTGGTTGAATTGGCTATAGTAGATCTGACAGAACTGACCATACGGTCTAGTTTATCGTGAACCGAAGATGAAGACGAAGATGCAGTAGAATTGGTGACGTTATTGTTGGTGGTGGTGGTGACAGTAGGTGTATTATTTGATGAACCAATATTGATATTAATATTAACATCACCTGATGATTTTCTTCCAGTAGTGGTAGCAGAAGTCTCATCTCCTCTATCGCTATCATATGAGGGAGAAGAAAAGGCCCTCACCTTTATTATGAATTTAATGTCCCTCCCAGTGAGACCTGAGCATTTTAATAGATTGTGCGCTCCAGATATTGATCTCCCTGAAGCCAGCATTATTATTCCATTTAGTCACCTGGCTTTTTGCTCAATATCACTAATAACACATTCAATTCACGAAATCGCTAAGCTAACTTTTGCTGAAATATATTATCAAGTTTTATAATAAGCTTAATGTAAAAATTCTTTTCAAAGAAGCTTAAATAAAAAAAAGCTCTGTCTGCCAATCATTCATTCATTCTAACTAATGCCCATCTAACGGTTTCTATTATTCTCCTGCATATACTCATCAGCATGTCAAACTTTTTAGGCACTCAGCCGTGCCAATAGGTTACCTCCACTCTCTACGCTTGACATGTCATTTTGTTAGATCAATAGAGTTTGCCACTCTTCCGTCTGGATTGAATTCCTAGCTCCAATTCGCTATTTAATTTGACTTCGACTGTGCTTCACGTTCGGCGTACCCCCGCCGTACCCCCGCCACACATCTTCCTCACGGTTCATCTCATAAACATTCTGGGTTGGGGTTCGTCTTCGACACCTGGCTTGAAATCTAATCTCCACCACCCTCGTCACCCTGTTTAACGCAGTGTGTTTATTTCATATTCAACATTTGACGTTTCCCGTGCTCGGTGGGAGAGACACGACAGAAATAAATTGTTTTTTTCTCAACCCAGCTGTGTCATATTCTACTTTGCGATATCTTGCCATAAATATTATCTTACCAAAGCAAGCTGGAAATAATAGCTACTCCTCTTCCTCCTTCTTCGTCGTGTGTATATTGATATTCAGCTGTCCAGTCCAGTAAGCTTGCATCGTTTTCTTTACATTTTTATTGTATTCCTCCGCCTCTATACATATCTACTTCTAAAAATGTCATCATTCCCTCAGATTCGGTCTCAGTTGAGAAACCTCGAATCTAAAACTGAATTCGCTATATCCGAGTATTCGGGAACTATCCAGTCAGTAGGACCATCCCCTACAGCTGTGGAATCAAACCTCATTCGAGATATAGAGTCAACCTTGAAACAAAGACAAGAACATATTAATACATTGACGAGAATAGTGGATTCAGATGCTAATGCTAGCGCCACTAAATTACATCAACTGCAAAGACACAAGGAAGTGCTTTCTGAACATAAGACTGAATTCCAACGGATCCAAGCCACTATAGAGCAGGAAAGAAACAGAACAAATCTTTTAACATCAGTTAGATCGGATATTGCCACACATAGAACAAGGTCTGTGACTCCTGGTAACGGCCAGGATGCTTCTAGTTATATGTTAGAAGAGAGATCGCGTATTGACAATTCACACAATCTGGCTGATACGCTGCTGGCACAGGCTTATGAAACTAGGGATGAGTTTATTCGTCAGCGTGCTTCATTAGGAAATATCCAACGGAGGATCTTACAGAGTGCTTCTCATATTCCAGGATTAAATACTTTGATTTCAAAAGTCAACACAAGAAAGAAGAGAGATAGTCTAATTTTAGCATCAATTATTACTTTATGCGTTCTATTTATATTTTTTGTTCGTTAGGAGAAGAAAAAGAAGTAGCTAATTAGTAGTTTTGCATTTTATTATTATAATTACTATATACAAATATTTATTTATCAATGGGCTAAGCGTACAATGAAGGATGTGTCAGAGTAAGGAAATTATTTATATAATATTGAGGATAGAGCAGTTTCCGCTGCTGCGAGAACCGCGATGCAATTGTTAACGAATCGACAATACAATCCCCTACTCCCACACCTTTACCAAATGAGGTCCCCGATAGAAAGAGTCTGCTATCGTATGCCTTGGCTACAGAATCATGTATATCATGAACCAGGTCACCATGACCAACCCGGTATTGAGGGATACTGTTTGTTTGGTACGTAACATGCGCAACATAATCTTCTGGCTTAATCTCATAACTGATTTTCAGATATTTCTTAAGAGCCGCCAGCGAGTTGGATATAACTGTATTTTCATCAGGGATCTCCTCTGGTGATAATCCTGCCCACAAGTCACCGCCAACCATGACAGTAAGGGTTGTCCCAAGTGTACTAGTAGAGCTCAGAGAGCTCCTAACGTCGTCATCAAACTGATTCTCTAACAAAGATTTGAGCTTCTGGAATGATAGTGTCCACTCCTCCTTCTTCCCCTCTTCTTGATCTTTCTCTAGATCGCCCATACCATACAACTTATCTTGCTGGGCTTGCTTCTCCTCCAAGGCCGACTTCTCCAATCCAACCCTGACAGGCTCTGCAGCATTCTTCACTGCAGAATCAAAAATGACCCCAATAACTTGATGAGGGTTCTTGTCATTTTCTGACTTCGGAATCAGAAATCCAAACCAATCTCTCCCTATCTGCTTCTGAAAATGGAAATTCACAACTGCTAAATTTGCAAACTTCACCTTTCTACAAAGAGTTTCTGCTCTAGATGAAGCAGTTAATAAGGGTCCTATTTCACCAGCTGCGATAGTGGACACTACTACTGATCCATGAATCTTCTGTCCGTCCTTTCCTCCTATTACCACACATCCTTCATGAGCTGGTACAATCTCGCGAACTTTAAAATCCTTAATAATCTGAACATTTCGTTCATGAAGCTTCTTTTCTAATGCATTGGCAAACCCTTGGATTCCGTCCTTTAATGCTACTACACTGTATACAGACGACAGGTCATCAACCCCTTCATATATCTTTTCACTCATAGCTTGGCTTAATAATTGAGAGGCCGTATTAGCATACTTGTCAAGCATACTGGATAATCCAGTCATAGATGCACCAATGATACTAGCGCCATGGAGTCTCTCCAAATTATATAACTTGCTAATTCTTGTGACCGAGCGAGCACTGAGTTCCGAAACATCACCAGCATAAATTCCTCTCATCAAAGCGGACATAAACCTGTCCGAAAGTTTCTTATTGAATCTTCGAGATATAAATGATTCAACACTTTCATCGTTAATGGAGTTCTTTCGTCGCCTAGCAAATATTAAATCTTTAATAGCGCCAAACTTTATGCCATTCATGATGGGAGAGAAAAGAAACTTCAAAGCATCACTACCATTTCTAGGTAATTGGACTAGTTCTTCGTTGAACACAATGCCTTTCGTGTTTGTTGGTGAGCTTTTTGGCACACCAACCAATTGGCCATTTTCAATCAATCCTAAATCAGACATCATATGAGTAGCAATAACAGTGCCTGGATGGGAGGGTAATAAAGTACGCGGTCCATGTTCGAAGACGGCTCTAGAACTATTATCAACAGCGGCTTCCGATTCCAAGTAACCGCCTACTTTTGTATTTTTCTCGAGTACCTTTATTTTCAAATCCGGCCGTGCACTGGAAGCAAACCAAGCTAATGAAAGACCAGAAATTCCTGCCCCGAGAATAACCAATTCTTCATTCGCCTTTAAATCTTGTAGCCTAGTAACTACTGTTTCAAGGTCTTCTGGTAGATCCTCCCATGTAGACGTACGAAGAGCTCTGTCAACATGAGTTTCAACAGATTTGTCTTCAGTTGGGAATTTACCGCCATTTTTAATTAGGTCTATCAGCACCAAATGTGGCATTTGTTGGCGTTTTGCGTTTTTAATCAATTCGTTTCGCAGTTTCGGGTTAACAAGAAACTTTCTCAATCGATACAATGCCTCCACATCAGGCGGATTAAGTCTGTCTATGACTTCATTCCATGGCTTGGAATCCTTTTTCTCTGAAGGAAGAATACGTGGGTCTACATTTCTGCGAACATCCGACATTTCAGATGGCGGCTCCGGTGACGGTGCATTCTTCGCATATGCCCTCAAACCAAAGATGGGAACGAGAGGAGATATATTGAGGGGATATATATATGGCCGCGTACGCAGCCTAAACGACCAAACTTTTCTATTACTTTTCAGCATATTCTTCTATAATATCTCTCTCTATCTCTCAAAGCCAGATAGACAGACTGATGGTGGTGGTGTCGCCTGACATGAGATGATGGTCGTGTGGTGGTTGTGGTGTGTTCACGCTGGAACTGAAATTTATACCGTCCAGCGTCAGCCGTATTGACGTACTGATCGTCTGATGCCGACCTGCAGGGTCAAATCAAGTTCTGTCTATATTTTAATATCCACATGTCTATTATATCTATAATCTAAAAAAGTCCATCGATATTTCCTTCATCGTCGATTTCTACATTCATAAACCCAGCATATGTTGGTAACCCAGGAATAGTCATAATCTCAGCCGCCAAGGCATATAGATACCCAGCGCCAACGGATGCTCGAACATCACGAATTGGTACCGTAAAACCGGTAGGAACTCCCTTCAAATTAGGATCATGCGATAGTGAGTACTGTGTCTTGGCCACACAGATAGGTAAATGACCAAATCCCTGTTTCGTATATCTCTCAATCTTTTCGCGTGCTAGAGGACTTAATTCTACCTTTTCAGCACCATACATTTCCCTAGCAATAATATTCAATTTCTCTTCAGCAGTAGTGCTTGAAGCATTGTATAATAATTTAAAGCCTTCCTTGCTACCTTCGTTAGCAGCTTTCATAACACCTTTTGCCAAATCAATTGCGCCTAAGCCACCTTCTTCCCAGTGATTAGATGCAATAGCATCAGTAGCTCCAGCAAGCAATGCTTCTTGACGAATAACCTCGATCTCCTCAGCACTATCAGAAGAAAATCTATTGATAGCCACCACAACTGGGACGCCATAACTCTTGGCATTTTGTATCTGTTTTTTGAGATTCGAACAGCCGTTCTTGACCAATTCGACATTTTCAGATAAATAAGCATCGGGTAATTTCTGACCTGGCTTCACATCTGGGCCACCTCCATGCAATTTAAGAGCACGGACAGTAGCTACGATAACTACGGTGTCAGGTACTAATCCACTGGATCTACACTTGATATTAAAAAACCGTTCACCACCCATGGTAAAGTCAAAGCCAGCCTCTGTGATAACATAGCCGGATTTCTCTTCGTGATTCTCGCCAGGCTCAGACCCGACAAGCTTAAGGGCAATCTTGTCAGCAAGCACTGAGCTGGCACCAATACTAATGTTAGCAAAAGGACCAGCATGAACAAGCACGGGAGTTCCTTCCAATGTCTGCATAATATTAGGCATAATAGCATCTTTCAACAAGGCGGTAAGAGCGCCACCAGCACCAAGGTCATCACAAGTGATTGGCACACCGTCACGGCTACTAGCAACTACCATATTTCCAAGACGTTCTCTCATATCATGGAGACTATTGGATAGCGCAAGGACTGCCATACATTCACTAGCGACGGTTATGTCGAAACCAGTCTGACGGATATCTCCCTTTTCAGTGGGTGCTTGTCCAACAGTAATAGTACGCAAATGTCTATCGTTACAATCAACAACACGTTTCCAAGTAATTGTATCGGGATCAATATCAAGACGGGCGAACTTAGTAATTTCTTCTTTTGTCAGACTTGCAGGATCAGTCTTTTCGATTCCAAGTTTCTTCAATCTCTTCAGCATAGAGGGAGTGAATTTATTTTTAGGAACCAATCGCTTATAAAGAGAAGCATCCTTCTGGGCCTTTTCATGGAACATACGAGTATCAATGGCAGCCGCCAATAGATTATTAGCAGCAGAAATAGCATGGATATCACCAGTTAAGTGCATGTTGAATTCGTCCATGGGGATAACCTGAGCATAGCCACCACCAGCAGCACCTCCTTTAATACCGAAAGTAGGTCCCATTGAGGGCTGACGGACGTTGGCAAATGCCATTTTACCCAAGTGACCGCCGATAGCTTGGGCCAGACCCATGGTAGTAGTCGATTTACCTTCACCAAGAGGGGTAGGGGTGATACCAGCAACAAGAATATATTTACCATTCTTACGATGTTCTAATCGTGTTAGCGTATGAAGACTGACTTTACCTTTGTAAGCTCCGTAAGGAATAAGTTCATGGTCAGTAATGCCAACCTCCTTAGCCAAATCGCGGATTTTCTTTGGGTGCTGCGATCTTGAAATCTCGATATCTGAAGGAACCGGTTTTTGCAATCGAAGTGGCAGAGGAGTAACATGACGTCTCTCCTGTATGCTATAATACTTTTTGGCTGAATCAACGACATTCTGAACAAGCATAGCAACAGTCATAGGACCAACACCACCGGGAACAGGAGTTATCAATGAAGCAACTTTGGAGGATGATTCATAGTCAACGTCACCAGTAAGTCTCTTGCCAGATTTTTTTGTTTCATCGGGTACATAATTAATACCAACATCTACAACAACAGCGCCAGGTTTCAACCAATCGCCCTTCACAAAATCAGGAATGCCAACAGCGGCGATGACAACATCAGCCTGTTTCACAATAGAAGGCAGATCCTGAGTGTATCTATGACAGACAGTAACTGTAGCATCAGCAGCCCGTAACAAACTGGCGACTGGAGTTCCGACGATATCCGAACGACCAATAACCACAGCATTTTTTCCACGAAGTTGAACATCGTGCCTTTCAAGCAAGACCATTACCCCCTTGGGAGTACAAGGAATAAATAGTGGGGAGCCACCACGACGAGACAATTCACCGATATTCAAAGTTCCGAAACCGTCTACGTCTTTATCAATAGAAACTGCATCTGTTATGCGGCCTTCACTTATTTCCTTTGGTAATGGTAATTGGACCAAGATACCATGAACAGACGTGTCATCATTAAGGTCTTCAATCTCTTCTAAAAGTTGGCTCTCAGTGATTGTATCAGGGAATTTCCTTAATTCGCAGGATAACTTCGCTTCATGAGCAGCCTTTAACTTCATACGAACATAAGCAGACGAATCAGGTCTGTCGCCGACTTGGATGATAACTAAATTAGGATTAAATTGTGGCTTTTCCTTCTTGATTTCAGTGATTTCCTGTTGGATTTCTTGACGGATCGATTTGGCAATAGCGTTGCCATCGATTTTTTTGGCGTCCAACAGGACTGATTTGGATGAGAAGTGCATTATAGTAAGCGATGTCGACGCCGCCAAACATTTCCTCGAGGAAACTGACAGTCTACCAACGGCAGATGAAGCTCGCCATGGCTTCAGTTGCCTTAACATGCTGTGTGAATATTTTTTTATTCTTTTGGTGAACTTGTTCAGTTATAAACGTCGGTCATGAACTTCAGTTCTAAATAAATGTGCTGCGATGATCTACTGAGGTCCACTGATTCAAATTTGGACCCTGCCGACGTATATAATAATAACAATGAGATCACAAAAGTCTTTTCGACAACCGTTGTCGTATTATCGGACGACGGGCTTCAAAAATAATTATAGCTTTTAAGCTGGGAGTCTGCCCAATCACTGTTCAAAACACCGTTGGTATATATAAACAGTGGTATGACCAAATCAGCCCGTCTATGACTTATTAATTTTTCAGCAGGCTTGCATATGCACGATTCGATGAGGTTGTTATTCATTCCTACTTTGATCTGCCGTCTAGAGCGGCTGTGCAACAGGTAAAATAGCTTGGTCCGACCAGATAGTGAGAAGAATGGGTTTCTGTTGCAACAGAGGCAACTGCCGGTCAATGAGATTTAGATGGTGGGTCCATTGGTCGAACCTGCTACTTGCAGTTAAATGCTAAATGTGGGCGAGCTCCGCTTGTACGCAAGGTCGAAAATAGTACATCTATGTCACGTGATAGTTATAGTTAGTTCTTAATACAGCTGAAACGCGAAATATGGTACAGTGGTCAGCAAGGAATATTATCTCTCTTATACTTCAGCGAAGGAAGATAGGTAGTAATGGCTCGGCAGTTTCCATCAGTTGTCTCTTCGGAAGGATGGCCTCAGAAAGCACAGTCATCCTCAACAGAGACAAGAGATGGTAACGCGTCTACGACGCCAAAACAACCACAGAGTCTGCCTAGGAAACCAACGCCCAGATTCAAAGCAGTTACAAAACCTAATAATGATAAATCTTCATCCTCGACAGAGTCGTTTATAGCAGTTGAAACTCCTAGCAAGCTAAGACCTACTAATACTCCAAACAACCATAGTGCTTATCCACTATCTGGTACACCCAAATTATCACCCAGATTCAGAATCCCTCTTGCGAATCTCAGTCCTAATGATAGCCAGTCTCCAATGAGTAATATTAACAAACAAACATCAGCTACCCCAATGACACCCATTACCCCACAAAGACTTAATACTCGACGATCACAGGCGGGTCTGCTCTCTGATAAATCAAAATCTATCACTACAAATAATGCTCTCGCCCCCTCAACATCTAGTTTCAAAAAGCTATCTACTCTCCATTTCACACCAAAAAGTACCGCATGCAAAAAAAGACCATTGGAGACCTTTTCACCGCCGAACACACCTTCGAAGAATACCAGGTCTTTTCTTCACCCTTCTCCCTCAATCCACAAGAGTTCATCCACTAAATTAAATGCTTCTCGTTCAAGTTGGTCGCCCTCACCAAAGAAAAATCGTAGTTTTTTTATCCGTGGAGGCTTGTCCGATACAGTTCAAACGGCTGTAGCGAATACGGAAGACTTGCTTTATTTGCAGCGTGATCTAGGATTAAGCTGGAAAAGCAAGCTGATGCCTGAGAAAGTATATACTGTTGATGAAATAGGTCGTTGGAACAGATTTACATATTCCGCTACCATACATACTTGTGATAGCAGTAATGATAGCTATCATGTCCTGCTTATTGATCCTCAAAAAGAAAACATAGTAGACCTTAAACCAGGTGATACTTTGAGCCTGGGAAATCAGTTTGTCAAATTCAATGAAACTGCTGTTTACTTCAATTGGAAAAAGGAACCGAGATAATTGACAAATTCAGGGGTAACTGGACCAGAAATGGCATTCTGCACGGCGGTGCACCAGCCGCGCTCAGTCTAAGCGCGCCTCACCAGTAAATATGTTCTAGATTCACATGAACAGGGCCAAATAGAACAAATATATGTTCAAAATTTCCAAGCACAATTCAGCCAGCAAACGCATTATTTACTGTTACTTCTTATACCAATAAATGTATTGTTCTAGTAGGGGTCGCCTGGGTACCCTGGCCCCGGGCGCTCTGATCCAGAAATGGTTGCTGATGAACATGCGACGACATGAATCTACTTTCTCGCGATTAAAAAATATTAGAAAGAAACAACAACCAGTTACGACTGAACAACCCAGTAAAGACGAATCTAAGCGGGTTCGCCCTGACACAGGAGCTGACCCTGCCACTATGGCACCCAAAGCTAAATCAAAACCAAAATATCATCCAGAACACGATTACACAGTGGCCCCAAATACCTATTCATACTCCACAGACCAAAATAGAGAATTGTTTGAACGATTCCCGTTTGTTAATGCCAAGAAATTATCAAAGCGAACTGAACGGCCTCGTCAAGTAAGAATGCTGTCACGAGATTTTATTGATGATTCCTTATATAATCCAAATTATGGCTATTTTTCCAAGGAAGTAGATATCTTCACCCCTTCAGCACCATTTTCTTATCATAATATAGATAATGAGGATCAATTCTTAATAAAATGGACCCAAGAGTTTAAAGAATATAGCAAACAATCAAAGGAAAATGTCACGCGTCCTGAATCCTCCACCACCGCTGCTCCCAGCTCGTCAAATCGCTCGAAGATATCTCGTCAGGTATGGCATACTCCGACCGAACTGTTTCGCCCTTATTACGGCCAATCGTTGGCTAGATATTTGCTGGTCAACTATAAGCTATCTCTATATCCATACAAGGACCTTATTATATATGAAATGGGAGGTGGTAATGGTACTCTGATGCTCGATATTCTAGATTACATTCGCGAAACGCAACCAGATGTGTACAGTCGTACAAAGTACAATATTATTGAAATCAGTAGTTCATTAGCATCGAAACAGCTGAGTAATTTGCACCGTCGAGCTGCGTCTGCTGGTCACTCGGATAAAGTCCAGATTATCAATAAAAGTATCTTTGATTGGGACATTGAAGTACTTGAACCGTGTTTTTTCATCGCCTTAGAAGTATTCGACAATTTTGCTCACGATGTTATCAGATACGACAATTCTACGCTACAACCGTATCAAGGCAATGTAGTAATCGACAGGAATGGAGATTTCCACGAAATATTTTCGCCCGATCTTGATCCATGGGCCGCCGAATTCATGAGGCTTCGTAACCAGACTCTACGCAACGAATATGTTCCTGCTTGGGAGCTTGGTTATCATCCTCTAGCACAACCGTATTTGTTAAGAAGTCTAAAAAATAGCATCATCCCCTTCAGAGGGAGCTTGTCTGATCCAGAATACATCCCTACCAGATATCTGGAGTTCCTACATGTTCTCCGGGATTATTTCCCCGAGCATCGTCTCCTTACGTCTGACTTCACTCATTTGAGTGAAACAATCAAAGGATATAATTCCCCGGTGGTACAAACTGTCATGGACAACAAAATGATTCCTATTTCCACTTACATGGCTCTTCAAGGATTCTTTGACATTCTTTTCCCGACTGATTTTGATTTGGCCTCACAATTGTATAAAACCGTATGTGGGAAACTTATCAAGACTGCCTCACATCGAGAGTTCCTTGAGGTATGGGCGGAAGTGGACGTCACTTCGACAAAGACTGGTGAAAACCCAATGCTTTCATTTTATCAGAATGCTGCGTTTATGTATAGTTAACCATAGTCAATGCATGTTGTAAATAGTCTTATGTCGCTCTCTCCTCCGACGATGACTCCGGTCGTTTGCCTAGTAAAGTGTCACGGTGAGAATGCTAACAAGCTCGTAGAGCGAGAAACGGGTCTGGGCAGAGCCCAGCCGCTGGAAGCATAGCCAGGGTTAATCCATTTATATACACATCAATATAATAACGTGTATAAATAAATAAAAAGTCAAACAACTGCTACTTAGCAGCCACGGCCAAGTTAGCTCTATCTAACTCGTCCAGGCATTCTATCACAAGACTGACACAATCAAAGAAGCTGTTGACTGCCACTCTCAAGACCCTGTCGCTCACAGCGCTAAATTTGGCTATAAGCTGGGAACCTTCAACCGACAGTTCCTTTGATAGCTGATCTGGCTTGAGTTCTGGATCTGGTGCTAATGATTCTAAAGCCACTGAAGCCTGTTTGGGGGTTTGAAACGGAATCCTCAGAGTTCTAGGTAAAGTTAAT
Organism: Sugiyamaella pinicola; assembly: GCA_030565085.1. Classification (NCBI taxonomy): domain Eukaryota; kingdom Fungi; phylum Ascomycota; class Dipodascomycetes; order Dipodascales; family Trichomonascaceae; genus Sugiyamaella; species Sugiyamaella pinicola. The sequence goes on along the minus strand of JAJMAW010000069.1, from coordinate 22,790 downwards.
TGATAGGCCGCTTTTCAAGCAAGGAACTAAATCGTATAGTAAATAACTTACAGGATATAATCCAGGCCTCTGGTCGTTATTTTCGAAGACATACTCCAGTGATATGGCAAGAGATGAAAGAAGTTCCAACTGTCGCACAATAACCTAGTCCGCGGACATATCTGTCCGCCGACTGAAAGCCGTGCGTGCGTATGCGAAATATGGGCGGTAAATGTTGTTGACCTTCTTCTTCTGCCCAAAAGTACACCATATAAACCCGCTGTGTACGGTTCATGATGGCAGATTCTTCTCTATCTGAAGAAGCGAGACCTAATTGGTTGAATTCCTCAGAACTTCCTTTCTTTGTGGTACTAAAAAACATCCCTCAGGGTGGAGGTACCGCATCTTCCATATCACCTGCCAATTCTTTAGTTACAAGTGATAACAATCATTTATACCCGGAAGTGCATTATATTTTCGAAGATGATGATTTCTCTCCAACAATAGATGTCTTGGAGCAACATAAAAATGACATTTCTGTTATCATAGACTTCAATGAAAACGGAGATAAGATTGTCGCCTATAAATCACTGTCTCCATCATGGCAAATGCTGAATGTATCAACACAATCATCGATCACGCCTACTTGGGCAAGTGACCCCCATGGAAGGCCGTCCACTATGCTTCTGATTGAAGGCACTGGTTCTGAAGTCAATGGAAATGTGAATAGTGGATCATCGGCTGATGTCAAGACTGAGTCCTTAGACTCCCTGGGGGATATGAAGAAATTGGTCGAATCATTCAAAACACGAAATGAACAATTACGACGAATCTTGTTTGAGAAGGAGTCTGAAGATACCTTGCCATCATCATAGTCTTTTTTTTCCCTTAATTACTTGTATCACTGAGTTACCCAGTGACCTTTCCTGACAAGGATACTAATCGCTTGTCGCCGTCCCTACCAGATGGATCGGACATAGCTGGAAACTACTGTCGTAGTCTACAAAATTATTTATTTATTTATTAATATTATTATTATGGTTAATTAATTATTCGTTACATCATGATAAAAGTACATCAGAAAATATCCCACATCAATTTCGACGCAGTGTTCTTCCAGTAGTTGTGGACCTTAATCTAGAATTAAGAGGTCTCGTAGTGGTGATAGAAGTAGTGGGCGGTCTAATTCTTTTGGTTGGAAGGGCATCTGTGGATGAATCAAAAACAACAGCGGTAGGCTTAATATTTTCTACCCCAGGTGGAGAAGGCATAGTGTTCTCTTTTTCTCTCGTGACATCTTCCAAGGGCTGTCTAACATTATCCACCGTAGTATCACTAAGAATAGACGAATCGTCTTCTATAGTCTCTCTTATGGCACCACGCTTCGTGTTAGGAAGTACCCTAGAATATTCAACCTTTCTTCGCTTAGGTGTATGCCCAGTTGGCAAGTCTCTACTGCGATCGATACCTTGCTTTAATTCTGCTATCTGCCGCAAGATGTCTAACAGGCTTCTCTTAGACTGGTCTTGTACTGAATCCCAAAGCTCCGTCAACTTAGTAGACCATTTCTGAGTATCCTGACTATCAACGCGTGATTGAATATTGATTTTTAAGCTGCCTAAATGATTCTCCAAATACGTAAATGCATGCTGTACACTTTCACATAAATCAGTTACTCCCTTATTAAGTGCTTGATTATGCTGCTCACTCGTTCCTCCTGCCTCAATCAAGAATCTATCCAATGCTTTTATCTGGCTACTAACTGACGCCAACCCAGAATGAATAGTAGACTCTGATTCCGTTTGTAACTGACCAGCTGCCAATTCTATTCGATCGTTACCAGAACTAAGTGTTTGAAGAACTGTTTTGAATTGATCTGCTAATCTCTGATCTTTAGAATCCATAGTATATTGATACCGCGAGTTACTGTTTTCAAGTTCTTCAATAGTCATGTTCCACTGGCCAGACTGCTGCGTTAGCTCTTGTACTGAGCTGGACACCATACCCCTGGTAGTCGACTGGACCACGTCGATCATTCGAGTATTACTATCCGAAGTGTATTTATCGAACAGCATAGAAATGTTGGCCATTAACTGTTCTTTCTCTTCCAATGATCGCTTCTGCTGGTCTGCCATGGCTCTTTCAAGTCTTGACATAGCAGTTTTGTAACTACTCGCTAGAGCATCGTCAGATAATGCTACCGTGATCCCACTCTTTAGTGTTGCCAGCTTCTCACCCTGGAAAGTACAATGGTTGCTACGAATATCAACATTACTATCAAACTCTGCTATCATTTCATTTAGTGGCTGTTGGATTTCAGTTTTGAAGCCGTCAAGTTCATTGCTTAATAAATTACTAAAGTTGGCCATTGATTTCTTCACCTGTTCCAATAGACCTTCTTGAATCCCGGAAATAATATTACCTTTTAACCTCGCAGCATGTTCAGATAGTTGCTTAGAATAGGACTCCGATTTATTAGTTGAACGAATTAACCGATCTTTAAGAATATCCATATTTGTTCGATTGTCATGTAGAAAACTCGAAGTATCTGTCAGTCTATTACATTCCTCGTTTACGAGAGATACGATTGTTTGATAAAATGAATCTGCAATTTGTCGTTGTCTAGAGTCATATTCGTCGAACTTCAAACTTAAGCCGTTGACTTGGCTGATTATTTTTGAAGTGGAGTTTGATACTACTTTATCTGTCACATATTGATTCTCCCGTATACCATGTAATTTATCTTGAAGAATGTTAACATCCTGCAATGCTTGATCAAGGTTTTTGATAAGAGTTCCACCTATAGACTGTAATTCGTCTTCCGTAGTCGCATGAGCTTTTCGTAACATTGTTTCTCTATCAAGAGCTTCTCGGGTTTGTCGCAAAGACGCTTCAACAGACTCAAGACTGGTTGTGGTTTCGTTTAATTCTATTGATACTGATTGTAGGTCCCTGGATTTCTGTTGCAGTTCCTGTTTTGTAGCATCCAATTGTTCCCTTGCAGCTTTTAATTGCTTATCAACAGTCTCTAGCTTTCTTTGTTGATCGTTCAATAGCATCTTCTGACTCTCCCTGTCGGCATTTATCTCTTTATAATTATCTGGATCGAGATAGATTCCATTCCTCTTCCTAGTTGCTATTAAATCCAACCTCAGTCTTTCCATTTCATTATTATAATCGACTAAAAGGGTCTTTTTCGACACAGCGTTATTCAGTTGTGGTTTGTTTTTAATATTCTTCGCTCGGCTAGCATACTCCAAGGTACTAAGAGTTTCCTCGATGTTGACCTGGGCGGGACTGATTGTAGCTATAATACACGTTTTAGTCCTTCCGCCTAATGAATCCTGTAGCAACCGGGTAAGCTTGGACTCACGATATGGAATATGAGGAGTTTTGTCTACCAATGAATTGATAACTCTGCCTAATGTCAATAGACTTTGGTTGATCATACCAGCTTCTCTGGCCCGTTTGTTTTCAGCTCCTGATTTCCCTATATTTTCCGACCCTGCTAGATCAACGAGGTTTATTTTTCCTCTGGTTATGCATTCACCAGATCCATCAGTATCAAGAGCGACATTGATACAAAAAATAGTATGAGAGCGGCTTGAATAATCATTCATTCTTGTTGCAGCAACTTGACGCTTACATAGTCCATTCTGTAATACTTTTAACCCTGAAATGGCCGACGTGATGTGGTGTTCTGACAACCCATTGAGTGTGACTCCGCCGCCTATAGTTGGACCAGATGCCGATCCTGGTCGTCTGTTCCCATTCAGATTGGTGCCACTATCATCAAACAATCGTAACTTCTTTGCGCTCTCATCATCGTCTATTAACAGATCTTTCAACTCCTCATTATAAAGCTCAACAAATGAGCATGATATAGAATGGTCGTAACCCTTTGAGTGAATATCATTGAACAACTTAAACAGCACACGAGGAATAATACCTGCTTCATAAGCACAGCTATCATAGTTGGTTGAATCGTCTCCAGACATTGTATAGGTCTTTCCAGTTCCCGTTTGTCCATAAGCAAACACAGTGCAATTCATACCTGAATATAAATCATCTACAATGGGAGCGACGACGTCGTCGAAAACCATTACTTGATCAGCTTCGGGTCCAAATACATGGTCAACTGAATAGGTTTTTGTGTTTGTTGACGCCGGATCCTCGCCAATTCTTACTGCTATATCGGTTTTCGAGATTGATGTGTCAACTACAACTCTGCTCTTAGCCTTTACTTCTCGATCATTTCTACCTCGACAGCGAACTACGACGCGTATGTTGGAACCATCAGAGGCAGTGGTTTTAGCTGCTCGAGAAGGAGCAGACAATCCACGCGACGCAACAGAGCTTCGCATTTGTTATCTCAGCAATTTATACAAATCTCTGGTGATATGAAAGATTTGACGAACTTAGTTGGTATGCCTCTTCGGCCCTTGGTTTTTAGGGTTTGTTGATAATGTACACTTGTTTACGCGCAGTTGCCGTGGTAACAGGCATATGCGGCTGAAGGGAGATCAGGGTCTTTGGATCACTTAGATGTGTTGGCATCATTAGCCTCTCTCATGTAACAAAATTCGCAATGTGATTATGGTCTGACTGGCCACGAATGATAATAGTAATGGGTTGATAGTTATGGGCCGATTCGTAAGGATAGAGTACCTGATATCCTTTCATACCTGTTAACAAAAAACACAAAACAATGAATCTGACGACTCGGGATCCAGTGACGATGCTTCCTGTTGAAATTGTACAGAACATTTTTTTGCACCTTGATGTCATAGAATGGGCGCGTCTTCAATGCGTTTCCAAACCGTGGCAGTCTTATCTCAACAGAGACAGAAGTCTTTGGGCTTCATCAATCGACTTCTTTAGTAGAGGAATTCCAAATGCAATGGCCCTCAAAAAATGCTTGGATCGAGTCTTTACCAAATCAGAACAAGGCCTTGATAGGCGACCACAAGTTCTGAAATCTTTGTCTATTGGAGGATTTAGTAGTTTTGATATGCAGATTTGCTGTCTAAGATTTCTTCACAGATACGAGTTCCCGTATCTTAGCAGAATAGAGGAGATGTATATTGCATTAAGCCATGCTAGTAAGGAATCTGATTCCTGGTGGACAAAGGACAAACTGGAACCTGGAAAATATAAATTCTTTATAGAGGATTTGTACAACTTAGTTGAGACATATGATCTTACTGTCTGGGCGGAGTACAATGAAAGTATTTCAATAGATATATTCAAAATGCTTCGACACCAAGAAACATGTAAGAAACTGCATCTGTGGTGCGACATGATTACTTCGAGCCACGACGCTTCTGGTTATGGCACAAATTATCAGGTTAAAACATTGCATCTGCATGCTATGGTGATAACCAGTACGGCAATTGATTTCTGTTTATCTGCCAGTCCAAATTTAGAAGAGTTGACGCTAATAACTTCAAGACCAATAGCTCCTAATACTGGGAATATTTATCCTTATGACAGGAGTGGTTATGACAGGAATCCTGACCTCAATAACACCGTGAATCTCGACACCGAGAATACTTCTTCATTCACCATAATGCAGATAGGTAGACTTATAAAAAGCTTGAAGCTGAAGAGTCTTCAATTGATCTGCAATCAATCCGAAGCTGCCTCCACCAACGATACGTCTCATGAAAATGATCCTGCTGAGTGGCCAGAATCATTGACTGAGTTATTTTTTCGTGGAGTTATTTGGAAACCTGACTTTACTTTTTCCGGGTCATTGAAAAATTTAAAAATTCTCGATTTAGAAGGAACGACGATGGATTGGTGTAAGTTTATTAAAGACTTCGAAATTGGAAGAAACTTACAAAAGTTGGCTATCTCAAGTCGACCACAGGATCCCTATATTTGGCAAAGAGTTCCAAACATTATATATTTAGCTGTATTGGACGCTGGTTTACTTCAATCAGATGTAGTCGCCATTTCAGACTATTGCCGTAAACTAGAGGAGGTGCACGCTGGTTATCGAAAATCAGACATTGCTGAGGAAATGATTCTTAGATTGGCTAAACGGGGTGTAAAAAAAGTTTTCTGTCATATGAATGAAGTAAGTGATGAGTTCGAGGAGGAAATTTCTGCCTGGCAAAATATTAAATTAATAAGATAGCTTAATATAGGATTTGAATTATGAACTTGAATTTGAATGTAAAAGCTAATATCGTTAATAAAACAGTCAGAACCTCCATACGTAGCTGTATAAATGGAAGAAGAAATAAACTTAGCAATATAGAGTGAATTCTTCGCTGCTGCTGTCCCTGCATACATACGCTTTAACTTGTAGAATCCCCCTCTCTAAATTTAACCAATATCTCTACCACTCCTTTAAAAGAGTAGCACTTAAAATCATATTATCGGCTAATCTTGTATTTGTATCATTATTTTTATTTTATTTTATACGACTATACGACATGACTATATGGTCGTATAATTATGAAGTATACTCATGTCCCAACCCCGGTTCATGCATGCATCATAGCTGTAAGGGACAACTTACTTGCGTTACCCGAGCAACAAAATGAACCCTGCTGGCAAGGCTGAAGAGGCTCGAAAGGGATTATTTGTTTACATCGATCACCCATTACCGCACCAAACCGACGGAATAGCACAACTAATTTAAACGCGATTGAAATACGGTTGCCGAAATCTGTAGGATAACAGTGTCTAGTTAGAGAGCTATTGTTGTGGCGTGTGTGGTTACAGAAGGCGAAAAACAGAAATCGGGCCGATTTGTGTAGTGTTGAAATACCGAACTATTCAAACCAGCAACAAAACATATAAACATCGACAAATACGCAGGAAGTCCGAGATCCGGTTCGTCCTTTTTTTTCGAATTATCATTATTACTTATTACTATTGGCAAGGACAGTAGTCAAACAAGTAGAACTACAAATCATAATGTCCAATCTTAGTCGGGCGTCCAGCACATCGTCGGCAGCATCGGTGTCTTCATCTGCGTCTTCTCTTTCGTCGAGAAGAGTGTTTACAGCCGACCAGTTCAATCTACTTGAAGAGCTTGGAAGTGGTAGTTTCGGAGTCGTATACAAAGCGGTTGATAAGTAAGTTGGAGATAATCTAATATGGTAGTGAGTGATGTGGAAATGGCACAGGCAGCAGTGAGGTACTAACAGAGAAAACAGCGTTACGAATCAAGTGGTAGCAATCAAGAAGGTGAGGACTTCTCCTTAACTTCTCGCGAAGCGAGCGCAAGGGGTCTGGGCAGCGCCCAGCTGCCGGAGGCGTATACTAACAGATGAACTAGATTGACATGGAATCGAGTGAGGATGATATTGACGAGATTCAGAAAGAGATTGCTATATTGGCAGCATGTAATGATCCCAGAATCACAAAATATTATGGGTGTTTCGTGAATGGATATAAGCTGTGGATCATAATGGAATTCCTCGGAGGAGGGTCGGGATTGGACTTATTAAAAGCAGTGGGACCGTTTGATGAAGCATCTATTGCCATTATCTGCCACGAGTTGCTACTTGCTCTTCAGTATCTACATGATAATGGCAAGATCCATCGCGATGTGAAAGCAGCAAATGTGCTGATTTCGGAGGGAGGAGATGTAAAAATTGCTGATTTCGGAGTGGCTACTCAGCTATCGAACAACTTGTCACGCAGAAATACTTTTGTTGGTACGCCGTTCTGGATGGCGCCCGAGGTTATTAAGCAAGAAGATTATAACTTCAAAGCCGATGTCTGGTCTTTAGGTATCACTGCCATTGAATTTGCCAATGGAGAACCGCCATTGTCGGATGTGCATCCAATGAAAGTTTTATTTCTGATTCCTAAAAACGCTCCTCCCACTCTCATTGGCAAGTTTTCTCCTGATTTCAAGGACTTCGTATTCCAGTGCTTGCAAAAAGATCCAGATCAGCGGCCTACAGTCAGAAACCTTCTTAAGCACCGATTCATTCGGCACGCTGGCAAATCATCGCATATTGTTACGAATCTAGTGGATAAAAGAAAAGCGTTATTGGGTAAGAGTACTAGTAAATCATCTAAACAGCGTAGAAAACCCAAGCACTATCAAGCTACAGTGCAGACAGTTAGCAGAAGTGGCAATAATACCGGTTCTCGATCTGGTGAGGTCAGCGATAGTGTTAGCAGCAGTTCGAACGACGATGAATGGGATTTTGACACCGTTAAACCAGGATACGTAGCAGAACCGGTGGTGGTACCAGCAGTGGAAACCCCCTCATCTCAAGAATCTACACAGCAATCATCAGTAGGACCGTCACCACAGTCATTGCAGCAGCCACCACCGTCCAAAAGGCCGTTGCCAATTCCACCATCTCTGCCAGCACGATCGTCGACTCTAGCTAAAGAAAGTGATCCTGAAGAAACGCTACGTCTTTTAAATATATCTGAAGTGCCTCCAGCCCCCAGTAGTTCAACTAAATCTGACAAATCAGATACGGCGGCGTCCAACCTCATTGCGAGTACCCACCACTACCGCTCAGTAGTCACTAGAACACTGGCTCACACTCTGCCTAAGCTCGATCCCAATTCACAAGATTTTGCCATCCTGAGAACTATGGGCAATATTATATCCAGCGGCCAGCTCTCGCCTTCCACAGAAGCGTATTTCCTCAAGAGATTAGTACGCCAAGCTGAAAAGGAAAACAAGAAACGAACCCCGCCAACCCTCGTGCCAATTGAATCACCATCGGTTGCAGCCCCGTCCTCCTCTCGCCGTCAGTTGGACCATGTCGAGCAACTCCTCCTTGGGCGCTGGCTCGAGACTCTATACAAACAACATTCGTAGTTAGGCATTTTTCTCTTCTGTTTCGATTCTGCCTCAGGTGACTGGGCTCTGCCCAGACCCTTTGTGCTCCTTCTGCGAGCTATTTAACTGCCTACGACAGTCAACGGAGAGGATTATGCAATTAGGTGTGTATTAGTTAGACTTCTCCCTCCCAGTCAACAGGTCCTCCATATTTCATCCATTGCTGGAAACAGTTTTCTTGCGACAGACTCTGTCCGTCTGAAAACAAGCCGGGAATGCACTTCTTGCATTTCTTTGAGTTGGGGCAATTGAAATATGGAATGTGCTGGTAACCGATATCCTTGAACCAGTGGATTTTGTTCTTATCAAGGAAAAGGCCTGCGCCGATACTATGAACTGGAGCGTCACCCCATCTCTCATAGAAGAATCCCCCCGCTCTATCTAAGTGGTCGAAATACTCCTGGTATGGTTTGGATCGCCAAAAGTCCATATCGCCAATTTCAAAGTTGCTCCAGAAATGACAAGTGGAGTAGCCAGCTACTTCATTATGATCAGGTCTGGTATTCTGAGTCAACCACCCGATAGCACTGTTAGGGTGGACATACTCTGGGTGATCGACAATGAACTCTAAGGTCGTGGGCCAGAGCGACTGGATACTGTCTGGTGAATCGTAAATGTTGATGACAAATCCGTATGTCTTGTTATGGTCCTCCATATACTTAAAAACGTCGTAGTCAATGTCACAGAAATAATGAGTCTTGGGTTCCACTCTCCAGTACCATCTATACTCTGTCAGCTTTGGTAAATGCACAAACATGCCAGAGTTCCATCTACACATGCGATGATACGACTCTAATGTCGAGTATTGAACCCCCTGTTTATTTAAATATTGCGCTGAGGCGTCGGCGAGCTCCTTATTAATCCAGCTGGGCTCTTCCCAGTGCTCTTTCGGGATGACTTCGTAATTAACCTGTGCTTTGGTGGCCGCTCTAGTTTTGTCTCTAAATTTTTTGGAAAACGGCTTATCGTTGATAAACGTCCATGGATAATTAAATTTTCTGTTGAAAGTCTCTTCGACCTCCTTCATAGACACCAACAAATCACCCAACTCTTCATTACGAACTAATGACAACAAAGTGGCATTGACTCGTGGATTCCGGCCCGCCCTCATTAGGTCAGCATCTGGAGGTTCTGTGATATGCTTCATCAACGGATTTCTCGAGATATAATATGGATAAGTTGGAAACCATTTTTTGGCGTCATAGCCAACCTTGTACTTTATAGCCGTTAGAGTTATAGCTAACGCCGTTAGGGCGACAAACACGATTCTCAATCTGAGCTTAGCCATTCTATGATAGTCCCAATCAATCCTAATTACAAAGTTTTAGTATCTGTGTTGCCTTACAGTCAGTACGGTCGAGCTCGTATGCCAGAGATAAGCTCGAACAACCCCCGTAAGAGATAGGATAATAAAGTTAGAGTTGAAAATTAAAACGAACCCAATTACAGGCGGCGACGACTAAATGACAGAAAAGACGGAGATCAATCTCGCTCAGTATGTTACCAAAATTTTAAAAAATGCCAAAGACTGTAACTGGCTATGGCAATTTTTCAGGAGTTAAAAAGTGGAAAGTTGATGTAGAGCGTCGTCATAAGTATAATTTACCTTGCACGGCCCCTGATTTTTTATCCCTCTTACAGTACTGATACTTCAGCATTACTATTAGCGGGGTCAGGCACGCCATGTGCGGCACTGGATCAACAATAAGAATTGCCATACAAAAAGTTGAGATGACAATGATGGGTGCTCGCTAGTATAACGTGAGAACACAGAGTAATGAAGTAAGTGCCACTACTACCTACTGGCCTAGTTCGCCTCCGGTGGCCGTGCACTGCTCGGACCCGATTGCGTTCGCTACGCGAGCAGTTTTTGCTGTAAGGTTCGGGGTACTAACGGATACAATAGTACAATACGACAAATTGAAAAGCTGAATCAGCAGGAATTAGAAGCTGGTGTATCGATTCAGGGCTCTTGGCACAATGATTATAATGATACTGCATATATCTATGTTGGAGGACTGCCGTTCGAATTGACAGAAGGCGATATTGTCACTATATTTTCGCAGTATGGCAACCCTGTTCATGTGAAGTTGGCGCGTGATAAGGAATCAGGAAAGTCCAGAGGATTCGCTTGGCTGAAATATGAAGATCAAAGGTCAACTGTGCTGGCAGTAGATAATTTCAATGGCTCAGAAGTTGTTGGTAGGAAGTTAAGAGTTGACCATACGTATTATAGGCCTCATGAAGGCGAGGAAGATCAGGAGGAGAAAGAGATTGAGATGCTAAGAAATGAACTGATAGCAGCAGGTGGCGGTATTACAAGTACAGTGAAGAACGAAGAGAAGATGAATGAGGAGGTCAGAATAAAAGAGAGTGCTGACGCCGAAGAAGATCCAATGGCAGCGTATCTGAATGAAAAAAAGCAAGCTCGGGAGAGTCGTAGTAGGCATGATAGATCCCGGGGTAACGACAGAGATGCAGAGAAGAACAGAGATAGAGAAAGGAGCAGACGTAGTACAGGTGGAGAAAGGGAGAATGAGAGACATAGCGATAGGGATAAAGGTAGCGCTGGAGATAGGCATAGTGGAGGTGACAGTCATAGGCGTAGGCGTAGTCCCAGGGATAGAGATAGTGGCAGTGATAGGGATAGACATAAGCATAGTCACGATCATGAACGAGAACGAGAACGAGACAGATATCGCAGTGACAGACAAAAGCATAGTAGACATGATAGAAATTATGACGATGATGAGCGTGATAGACGTGATACGCACGACGATTCGCCAGCTCATACTAGGAAAAAGCCTCGACCAGAAACGAATACTGATAGCCCTCCTCGCCCGCTGTAATCGTTCTTCATATCATATTTATTATATATTATCCGCTTGTCTTTTTTTATCTTAACTTAATTATTTGCATATTCTTATCTTCTAATTTTCTACGTTTTATCTCACATATATGTAAGGGTCGCTGCTGATCTCCCTGTCAGAATCTCTCTACCCAGATCTTAAACATACAGACGCGCTATCTTTTAACTATATGAAGGGGTACGTACAGTCAGATCCACCCTTACCCACGTTCACGTTTCAGCGCGAAATGAAAAAAAGTGCGTATGTGTGCGCACATGGCTGACCCTGTTTTTATTTTACTTTATGATGTATGTTTTTGACTGCATAACTCCTGGCTTGGATTGATTGTTTGATGCTGTTTAGAGCGGCACTGCACTCGTCTACTGTGTTTTTCTGTTTCTCTGGTCGCTGTCTATATATAGCAGTGGTGATTATTTTGACTGGTTTATGATTTGTTTACTCTAAATTTATTTTATGTCTGGCTGCTGTGGGTGATATTTTATACATTGGAGAGGTGCGCCAACAGAACATTAGAGCGGGCTCATATTTGTGGACAGTTTGCTATCGCTTATTTTCGTGGACGTTTTGCAAATATTTCTGAGATTGAATTAGTGTACACGTTTGGTGGAACCCAATCAGTGTCAGTCTCTGCCTCGTCATTTCCGATATGTCTGGTTACTCTCAAGAACTTTCAGGGCAACAATGCCATGAATTAGATGGCAAAGAAAATAAAAATTACGGTGTATTAAATGCATCTAGCCCTGGTTCTGGTTCCACATCGAATGTGCCTATTGTAGCTCGTGGTGCTGATTCTAATTCTGATGTCAATACAATATCTGGTGCTGATCTCGACTCAAATTCTGGTTGCGATTCTGATCGAGCTTCAAATCCAAATTCAAACCATCCACGTCGCAAAAGTAGTGGTATTAGTGGACTTGGTATTAGCGAATTCACCATGGTAAACTGTTCAACTCCTCACCCATCATCTGTTAACCACAGCCACAGCCACGGCCATGGCCAACCCCCTTCGACACCATTCCAAGGTTTCAAACCCCATAGAACTTCTGCTTTACACCATGTCACTTCGTTTCACACTCCTCCTGATACGTCTCCTATCAGCCCATCTGCCACTGCTCCCGCTCTATCAACCTCTAATGCCGATTTCGCATCAAATACATTATTTGGATCCATGACTGGTATCTCTTCATTTAATGCTAATCCACTCAAGATATCATCATCTGGGGCTTCCTCTAGAAGAAATTCTCGAACTGCTTTTACTAATTCTACTTCCACCATAAGCACACCTACCGGTACTGGTGGTACTCCGTCTCATGCTTTTTATTATGGTCCATCATCAAGTGTATCTTCATTAGGACTTGAAAGCGGATTTCTGCTCAGACTTAATAGTAACAAAAAGAAAAATGGGATTAATAGTGGTAGTAACAACCATCAAAAATACCGTAGTAGCTCGTCATCTTCATCTTCTTCTGACGATGATGAGCTTATTTCTGCTGGTTACGATTCGGACGATCGAATGAGTCTTAGTAGTAGACGACCCAGTGTATCGTCATTAAAAGGGCCCAGCGACGGAGATTCTACACCTCCGACTGCTATTGTGAGGCAAATGATCTCAAATGGTCGGTCTCTGAAACCGAAAATGAAAAGCTTTGTTCGGATTTCTAAAGATCTTCAAGAAGAAATGTCTCCATTAGATTTTGAAATCCGTCGTGAAGCCGAAGTCACCTCGACTTTCCGAGAAGAAGACAATAGAAGTACTGGCCCTTTGTACAAGCTTAATGGCAAATCTGCTTCAGTTTCTACTTCCTCTCCCTCCATACAACTCTCCAATGTCTTAAATCCCAACACTAATACCACCACCGACAGCAGTCGAGCTAGCAGCTTCACTCAACCCCCGTTCCATCATCAAGAACTCATCTCTCGTTTGGAAAAATTCACCCCGAATCGCTTCGCATCCAGCAGTGCTGTAATCAGTGATACAGAAGATTCCGATGCTGGTCCCCTGTCTGTAGCTCCGTCAGTTAAACGTAAAGTCACTTTCCTTGAAGAATCGCCTGTATCAAATTTAAAACGAAGAGCTGTATCTCCAGGACTCTCTTCGCCTGTCATTGGCAGCCCAACTTCTCACATCAGTAGGAGAGCAAGTATCAAACAGGTATATGACACCTCTGATGGGTTCCAGAACATGCATCTCATGTGATCTCTCGAGAGGTTGTCTGTTTCTTATTTATTATTATTATTTTCTTCTCTGCATAAGCTTGAGCTTGCCTGGCTTGTTCTCTTTAATTTATTCCACTACTATTCTCTCTTTCCTCTGTTCTGCCTCCGGCGGCTGGCCACCTACACCTCTTTCAAAAAAGATGTGCATATCCGGCAAAAAGAAGAACTACAGCACCTTCTGTTCACGCCTGGTCTCCCACGGCATTACTGATCAAGGCTCTCAGAGGCTTGAATATGATTGATCGGACGGGAAATCTTATTTTACTCTGGATATGGCCGTAGCTGAACGTAAAGTTTGCTACCTGCCCTTAACTCCCAACAGTGCATCACGTGACACTTTAGGTATAGGGTATATATCCTTGTCTGTCGGTATTTGTGAAGATCTGTTTCCTCTTTTAGTCTTAGCGGCGTCAGGCCAAAACTGTTCATTCAACAGGTATTAAAATGATGAGCTAGGGGTCTTTACTCAAGTGAGCATGACCTTCCATATTAATTGTAGCCGTAATTGATATATTTCTGACGATCTGGGGGACCTCTATATATCGCTGATATATAGCAACTCATTGGTCTTGTAGATTTCTATATAATGGCTCATGCTAGTTATTTCCTTTATCTGAGGCCCTGAGAGAAAAATTTCAACGATCGCTCCGGTAGTGTCAAATACAATAGGTCGACCCCCTCATCACAGCAACATTCATAAGAATGTATAGTAAGTTTTGTCAACGTAAAATTACTGGGCATCCTTTATAAAAACATTTATTAATAGCTACAACCTTTAAATCCTAAACATAGATATGAATATAACACGTACTTAAGCACTGAGTCCTAAATCTTCAGATCTACTCTTACCCTTAGTGTCAAAATATGGACGTTCAGCCAAACTAACAACTCGAACGCCGGTTCGCTCAATACCTGTATCCCAATAATCATTTGTAGCTGAATGAAAGACGGAATGGTTGTCCCAAATAGCAACATCGTTCTCACTCCAACGGAAACGAACCTGGATATCGTGACTTCCAATAAGAACACTTTGAATATAATCGCGCAATGCCTTGCTTTCTTCCGCAGTCACATCATTGAAAGAGTTAAATTGGCTTCCTGCACTATACACAGAGTTCCAATGAGTGACTGGGTTAGTTCTAATGGCGGGATGCACTGCCGTAATTTCGTCTCCAACATTCTCAGGAGCTCCACGAGGACCATTGAATACTTTATATTCGCGGTCGGCAGCAGTACCAATACCTCCAAATGTTCCGGTTAATGTCGAGAGATAATTTCTGAAAGAGGCAGAAAGCTTGTCGTATAGTCCATACCCTGACCACCAAAGGGTATCACCACCAGTAGCTAACGGTTCGACGATTTTAAGGATCGAATAGGCGCTCGGAATAGCCTCAAAAGCAAAATCTTGGTGGATACCTCTACTGGCGATTCCAGTAAAGAACTTCCTGTAGACTTTCTTACCTTTCTCAGAAGAAATAAGGGTCACTTCAGGGTCAATACCTGATCCATCTGGCTTTAAAAATCCTCCACCAGGAGTAGATGGGTGAATGTGAAGTCCAGACGTTTCAGGCTTAAATGTCATGCTACTAAGCTTGGCAGCAAGCTTCTTCTGTTGTTCAACAGTCAGCTTTTGAGATCTGAAGAAAACAACTCCACGGCGAGAAATAGTGATAGCAAGATCACGGATCAAGTCGTCATTTTCAAGGATCTCCGTCAATTGGGCTTGTGGGTATTCCCTTCCGATAGTGGGTGTGACCTCAGAGAATTTGTACTTTTCATCTAAAACACCCTTGGGCTCCAAAGGTGCCTCAGATCTCAAAACTGATGGCCCTTCATTAGGGGTTTTGGCCCAAGGAGACGGCCCACCTTTATTATCACTTGTAAGGGTCCATTTGGACTCATCAAGAATGACATATTGAGGATGTTCCTCTAAATTAGTCGTAGCAGTAATGGTAGCTGTGGTTGTTGGAGGGGACATTGTAGCTTTTCGTGACAAGATTTTCGAGAAAAGAGATATAATTCCAGGGAAATCCTATCTTATTTATAATAAAAAGGACCCTGTGGAGTACGTCATTTCTGGATATACTTTGGAATACAATTTCGCACAGCGAATTTCGGAACCCGAAAATAGGTGGCAAGTTTTTTAGGAATCCGATGTACTACAGAATTATATCATCCAATAGCCATGTTCTTACTATTAATATACTGTAGAGTATTTGCAATCACTGTCGTGATTTATGCAATTTCGGACGATCGTGCCCTTAATAAGACACCTATCCTCCACATATGCAGTTTATCTAGCATATGTCTTAAATTAAACTAAATGTGCGCGATAAGGTGTATTTTCACCTGACAACTTAGTCATGCCCTGACAGAACTTAACCTACGTAGGAACATCACGTTTCAACCCATTAATTATGGAATCACGCCTCACTTGAGTTTTTTGTTCAGTCCTTGTGTGTAGCACATATAAAGATGACATAGATGTCATATACATACTGGGTCTTGACAGCGAAGAGAAAAGGGCTGACCAAGTAGTCTTTATCAACTACCACCATGATATATCGCGCATTGCCATCTGGGCCTTTAACACTTTTGTTTATTTCCGAAGGTACTAGCTGTGCAATCATCTAACAGAGTTATAATTTACTAGCGTTGTGCCTATCATGAATCACAGAGGTCAGCGTATAATATGAGCACCAACATGGTTACATCATCAATTGAAAGGGTAACAGCAGATTACCGCTGTTTTGTCTATAGAACAAAGTAACTTAAGTTATGTGACTTTTCTGGGACCGATAAGCTTGATATTAGGTTCTTTAGATAAAGTTTGTTGCCGAAAGCTTATCTACGACAGATAAGGGCATGGGCAACTGAGGATAAGGGTAAAATGCCCTAAAAGGCAATAAAGTAGAGTGCCTCAGGGGTAAACGACCGATACAAATGAGGCGACCTTCTTTCCTCTTCATGGTTATCTGTCCTTTACTTTAAGTACCTCGTAAGCTTTGTTTAGAAAGAGCTGACCGAGCAATAATGCCACAATAGGAGTGGACAATAAAAGCAGCATGCAAATTAAGATGGGAACATCCAATAGTTTGTTTATTTCGTTCACTTTATGCGTTGGGACGCTGTAAGGGGACACGGCAGGTTTAAGAAGACATAAGCCTCATTCTGGCTCATTAGAGGGCTTTGATACCATTCAAAGCATGGGCCTAATAGTGCCTAATAGTAGACAAGCAATACCCTCGCCCGTCAATTGCCTGCAATCTACAGAGAACTGGGTGACCTGGAAATTCTCAGCAGTTGTGCTCTCGTGCAAAAAAACTCTTTCGAGAAAGCCAAGTGCCCCGATAACGAAGAGACGGCCAATTATACACTACCTCGTGCTGACTTATTGCGTTGCAGTATATTCAACATATGGATTGCCTATATTTTCTTGGAAATCCTGAATAAAGTTTTTATTTGTATTTGTTGTTTATATTAGGCGGGCTATATGTATATCTGATCGTACAGATATGTATGCCCGAGAAAGGGTTCAGAAGATAAGGGCAGGGATGTATACCTAGAAACAAAAAGTTGTGCCTCATACCAGGAACGAGTATAAAATTAGGCATCGTTTTGTCTCGTTCATTCTCACTTAATACAACGACAGAAAATCTGTGACAAAAAGGTTGTCTTCTGAAAGGTTTCTGCCATTTTACTTATTTTATTCTTGTAATGTCAGACACAGAATATTAATGAAGCTATGGACAGATGCTTTCGAAGATGAAAGAACTTATGAGCATACATTGTGATGTCTGAGGCAGTGCGCCAATTTGTAAAGCTAAGGAGCAAGATGAGGCAGCAGCTAGTTTAGGATCAATCGAGCAATGGGGTCTCAACACGCGCTAACAACACGAGTGGCATACAATCTAGGAAGCCTCTACGTTCGTGAAGCGGGAGCAAAGGGAGCTTTTCTGTCAAAAAGCCGCCAATGGATGAAAGCCCCGACCGACGCTGCTTTAATGATGTTCTACATGTAAAAGGAAGCAGTAGACTCGTTACGACGGTCATTAAAAGGACTTGAAGTTTATGAGAACTATGGACCTAGTTAACGTATACTCGAAGTTTGGTGAGACGACGACAGAACCTGCTGCTTTGGTTTACAATATATATCTTTATATCTTTCCTATTGCACCAACATTGTGTGCTCTGTTCTAACTCAGAATATTTCTATTTTGTATATTTCTTCTACCACTTATCTTTCAGCTGGGTTTCTAATCTGCCTCCGGCGGCGTTCTCTAATTACTTGCAATAGTTTTCCTTGATAGTGCCTCTTGATGTATTAGTACTGGTGACACTGAATGCTGTTTCAAGAACTTCATGATGCCGTCTGACCCATTTCCGATATAATGCTTCAGAATCTCACATCGCTCGATAGCATTTCCCAGAAATAGAACGGTTTGTGGGCCTGCGCAGAGCCCAGCCACCAGAGCTAGAGCCAGGGGTAAAAACATGTACATTACAGTCACGTGCATGCTACACAGATGCAACATTTAAAAATTATGGGCTCGCTGCTAGAAATTATGAGGCCTCCTGTTAGCCTCGCCCCTGCAAAATTACGGCATATTCTTGCCAAGTGCTTTTGTCAAGAAATTTATCAAGGGACATGAACAGTACCATATTAATCTTCAGATCTATAGCTATCGATTAATATCAATTGACCCTATAAAAAATCTTTGGTAGAACGCTCTAGGAGCTATTAAAGTAATTTTGGGTTCGGGGATGATAGGGTCTGTGCAGTGCCGATCGGCGCATGGACGCCGAGAGCCCTGCTCCCCCTGTAGGACTATAAATTTGTGGGTTTTCCGTTGGTCCCCTTCTTCCTTTTTTCTTCTTCTTTTTCTTTCCAACATTGATTGTTTCTATATCTTGCGAATCAGTGTTCCTCACAATTTTTTAACCAGCGTCTTCAAAACTGTTCTGTTATTAGTGCGTGCAAGCTTCTCTTTCTTTCTGTTTTATTATTGTTACTATTATTTGGTGTTCTATTTGATATCAGTTTTTTCTAATCCTTGAGAAATTAGTCATGGCTAGAATTGTGGATCGAATTGTGGACCATTGTTTCGAGGCGGTGGTGTTTTCGGTGTTGTTGTTGTTGGTCTTTGAGAAACCAATCAAGGTTGGGTTTGAGGCTTTAAAGAGCCGCTGTTTCGAGCTTGTGGCGTTTACGTTGGTATTTTTGTGGATTTTGTTTTTGGTCTTGATTGATTACTACGATTATTCGTTTATTGTGGCATTTGCCCAGGATTTGCTGTTGTTGAGTCCGTCTACGGTTGATGGGATTATTCTGCTATTGTGGGATCTCTTCAGATCTATTATTGCTATGGTTATTCATCGATTAGTTCTCGATCCGGCCCACCGTCTCTTTATTACTTTAAGCTTGGATCAAAATCCATCATCGCCACAGAATTATTCTACCAGAAGCACAAGTGTTAACCCAGAGACGACAATCAAGACTTCCGTTAAGGTACCTATCAAGGTCTCTATCAAAGCCCCTATCAAGTCTCCTACCAAGAAGATGGTTGGACGTGCTTTCAAAAAGCTTGCTGGAATCGGTCGGGTCTCGTTTGTAGCTTCAACTGTGAAGCTTTGCGCTCAATCTGGATCTGAAAACAATTCTCTCCATTCCAATCACTCATTCATTGAACTTAAGCATTCTAATAATAATGCTGCAAAAATGAAATTGAAAGCTACTGGAAAGAAATTTAGCTGCCTACTGGGAAAGCTTACTGGTATCAATCGTTGTGGTGAATCTGCACGTCTGTCACATTCAGTCATTCAACCAGTTATTGTTATGCATTCTAATTACGACGTCAAACTTAAACTAAACGCTGGTTGCAAGATTATTCACCGCTTCGTAGGAAAGATTACTGGCGCCCATCTTATCTCGCATTTTAATCATTCTGATACACCTAACTCTGTTGCTGCTCCGAATACCACCATCAACAATCCAAGAAGATACCTCCCGCGCCGTTTTAATACTTCTACTGCCCATTCAACTGCTAAGCCTGTTATTGTTATGCATTCTAATAACGATGTCTCTGCATTGCCCGTTAGAACTCAATCCGCTATTGTTACACATTCCGTTATCAGCCTACCATCTTCAACCAGCCCATCTATTTCTGGCAGTCGCGCTGATATCAGCGATAATAAATTGAAATTGAAAGATCCTGTTAAGGCCGCTAGCCGCTTTGTTACAAAGCTTACTCGGGCCCATCATGCTCGAGACTCATCTCTAGACTCAACTGTGAGCCGTCGCCCCTCTGGATCACAAAGCAATTTCTATCAGATTATCACTCCCTCTCCTAAGCCAACTGAAGCATCTCCCGTTATTTTAAAGCATTCTGGTGACAATGTCACTCTACCCTCTCCAGCTAATCCATCTATTTCTGGTACTGCCGCTGTCATCCGCGATGACCTTACACAAGCTGGTAGACTGACTATGAATCCCTCTTTCTGTACTCCCACGGTCGTCCACGAAGAAACTACCTTGTGTGATTCTAGTTCATTTAGAAAGAACAAAAGCAGATTCACAGATTTTATGAGTAATGTAAAACAAAAAGTATCTCGGGTGGAGACAAAAGCATTCCAAAATATCAAACACAAATCATGTCGGGAAGAGCAAGGAAATATCAAACAGAAATGGGGACAGAAAATCAAAGACATTCATCAGCAATCCATTCTCCACCAAAAGATAGGAAACATCAAAGAGAACTGGGGACAAAAACTTGAAGCGGTTCATCAGAAATCCTTCTTCCATCGAAACGGAATTTGGAAAAGATCTCAACCCTAAGAGAGACATATTGGCAATGGACGTGGTTAGTGGATAAGGTAAATCTACTACAGGTGTTTCTATTGATGCAGGGTTGCTTAGGGGTCGCGTCTTAATTGCCTGGCCAGCAATAAGACATTACCTACGGCGCACTCTCCTAGAAACACCGCTTGTAGTTCTATCCCCTAGACTGTGTTGCTGCTTTTATGTTATGTTAGCATTCAAATATTCGTTTCATTATCCTCTCACTCACCCTCTTTCTATTACCTGTTTCCTCGTTTCCCGGTTGCTACTTCTGTTTCCTTAACTCTCCTGTTATGTACTTTTATTCTTGTACTACTAATATATTTATTATAACATTACTACTCCGACCTGCTTCTGGTGGCTGGGCTCTGCCTAGACCCGTTGCTCCGCTTCGCGGAGGGCAGGACCGTATCCCAACAACGAGCAAAGTGCGCAGCGGGTCTGGGCGGAGCCAAGCAGTCAGATAGATAATCAATTAACGTCTCTGTCTTACATAAGTATGAAATAATACAAATAAAACAATACAAAGGAAGACGGATTCAGCATGTGCCACCAGATAAGGGCTTGTCAGCGTTTTAAAACTTTTGATTGCAGGGTTCGTTGTTGGACTCAACATTTTAGATAGATAGATAGATAGATAGATAATCAATTAACGTCTCTGTCCTACAGAGTTATATACAACAACACTGAAGACAATACATAGAAAGACGGATTCAGCATGTGCCACCAGATAAGGGCTTGTCAACGGTTTCAACGATTATGTTTTTGGGTTCCATGCTGGTTCTTGGCCAGCAATTATTCACGTTTATGCAGCGGCCGGAGTCCCTCAATGGAAATTGAGTGCTATAGGAAAACCAGTTTTCTCTCGATATTATGGGGAAAACCTATAGCGGCCCCTCCTGTGCGGAAGAGAACTGCTCGAAACGCAACATTTTAGATTTTCCTGTAGACCAGACTCCCCCGACATGCCTCCAGCGGCTGGGCTCCGCCCAGACCCGCTGCTCCGCTTCGCAGAGGGCTGAGACCGTATAATAGCATCGAGAGAAGCGAGGAAATGCTGCCGGAGGCTGCTCAGACGGCTAATATTCAGGGCAATCACGTGATATTCACGTGACTCGAATACCGATAACTGCCACCTCACAAGCCTTGTAAAACGGAAATTCTGCACAGTTGGTCAAAGTGGCCGAGTGGTTTTAAGGCGTTGCCCTGCTATTCCAAGAATATGATAGCCAGGCATTGGGCTCTGCCCGCGCAGGTTCGAGTCCTGTCTTTGACGATATTTATTTTTTAGTCTGTCAGACTCAGATGTAGTCGGTAATTAGCTTTGCTCGTATGAGCACTTTGAGAGCGACTCTATTCCTTTCTGTTTATTTATCGACTGATGACTGGTAGGAAGACGGCAATCGCGACATCTTCAATAGCCGGCTATAGCCGGGTGTTTCCTTGCGTACGAGATTCGGTGATGCTACGTTTCTCGGAGTGCGACCCGGATTTGCAGAGCGACAACGCATTGCTACATTGACCGGAAGAAATAACGTTAATCCAGCGGGAGATATACGGCCATCCCATCTTGGAATTCTAAGACACGATTCCGATGAGTATCTTTAGTAGTATTACTTATCTTTTATCTCTACCTCTATCTGGGCACTTATTGATAAGGGTTAGGCTAGTAAAGCGGGGGTGTACTAACTATCATCACGAGGCAAGGGACTAATACTAAAATACAGCATTTGAATGGTTGGTGTAGTGGTCAAGATGGTGGCTCATCGATTGTCCGGATAAATCTCTCTCGTCATCTTTTCCCCTGACTCTACCGTTCTTGTCTCCGTCCCCGCGCCATCTACCCCCGCCAACGGTTCAGCCTTGCGTATCCACTGCCCAACCCCTGCCTCCGGCGGCTGGGCTCCGCCCAGACCTGTTGCTCCGCTTCGCGGAGGGCTTGGACCGTTGAGCGGTTGCTCTTGTACCAGAACTGTGCTAGGACTGTGCTGCGACCGTCAACGGTCCAAGCCCTCCGCGAAGCGGAGCAACAGGTCTGGGCGGAGCCCAGCCGCCG
>JAJMAW010000068.1:0-72678 GCA_030565085.1 Sugiyamaella pinicola | reverse complement strand
AGCAACACGATCCAACAACATCACTGCAGCATGAGATATCGTGACTAGACAATACCCAAGACACAGTGAATGAAGCTGAACCATGCAACATGACAAGCGACAGGACTCAACATCATCACTGCAGCATGAGACATTACTAGACAACACCACAAGACACAGTGAATGAAGATGAACCATGCAACGTGACAAGCAACACGATTCAACATCATCACTGCAGCATGAGACATTACTAGACAACACCACAAGACACAATGAGTGAAGATGAACCATGCAACGTGACAAGCAACACGATCCAACATCATCACTGCAGCATGAGACATTTACCTAGACAATACCCAAGACACAATGAATGAACATTGAACCATGTAAGCTTGGAAGTTCAAGCATGTGGATTAGGGTTGGTCACTTACTATTAATCCTGAAAGAAAAAAAAAGTGAAATGTAAGAAGGAAAGATTTTTTTTTGAAAAAGCGGGAAGTCTGGAATTTATATAGATAGTTCTTGGGAATAGGGCAAGGGATCCAAGCCGCTTTGCAAGGGCAAGGTCTTCTAATTAATCTAGATCTGAGAATGGAAACGATACAAAATGTTCTAAAATGATAGAAAATGGTATAAAA
The DNA here is from genome assembly GCA_030565085.1 of Sugiyamaella pinicola. Taxonomy (NCBI): domain Eukaryota; kingdom Fungi; phylum Ascomycota; class Dipodascomycetes; order Dipodascales; family Trichomonascaceae; genus Sugiyamaella; species Sugiyamaella pinicola. The sequence goes on along the minus strand of JAJMAW010000068.1, from coordinate 72,061 downwards.
ATGACATGTAATCGGTCATTTTTATCGAAGAGCCGATGATAATGCATGATAAGAGTTAAAGTTGAAGTGGAGTAGCGTTTTAGGTTAATCTTTTGCAATGCGCTGCAAAAGGATAGATGCGTACGAACCCTCGGCGAAACGCGATAGAATCACGTGTATGCGTGGGTTAGGGTATGCGATTTTTGTGTTTTGGAGCCCAGAGACTGGCTCCCGGAGGCTGAGTTTGACATCGAAACGACTGAAATAGCATGTTATGAGGTCGAAGGACCAATTTATTGGTTTCCAGAGACTATAAATAGTATAAAATGGGAAAGAACCAAGGAAAACGGTTCATATTTCGTAAAATGGGTGCCTCTCTAGGTTTGTTTTGACTCACAATTTCGCCACAACATAATCGCCACGAGTACGATGACTATGAACGCAATTGTTAAAAGAGCTTGCAAGGGTTTTTAACATGATAATAACATTACTTACAGTAGAATGGATTGATCTTGCTGACCTGGAGACCGTCTTGGCTACTGGATGGTGATTTTGGCTGTGACACAGCAGTATTCTCCTACTCGGAGCCAGCTGTTTAAAATTTCTGGCTATTCTGGTCATTCTGGTCATTCTGGTCATTCACTTGCCCTTGTACTGGCTTCCGGACTCTGGACTCTGGCTCTGAGTGGCTCGCTCCTCTGTTCCGGATCCCTTCAATTCTTTCTGTTCTGCCACAACCCACATCTTCTCAAGCTATTGATGAAGAACACACAATCTGCGTAGCTATACAAGTCGTTTTAGCTTATAGGTATTTCAAATACAAAATGTGGCTATATGACTTATACGAGAGCTATTTAGAAGAGGGCCATATTTTTATTATATCGCGGCTAGCGATATCCGAAGAAAGGGACAAAGAAAGAAAATGTGCCAACCCAAAGATTATAAGAACAATTGAATATACTAAAGTGAAATCAATCATGTTCGCGTGGTAATAATTCTGTAATTATAAATATCTTACACTTTAAAACATGTATTCACCAGTGGGCTCAAATAGTTCATTCTCCCCTATAGAGAGATAGAGTGAGTTTCATAGCTTTCCAACATCGAGCAAGCTACAGAAGAAATCAGTCACAAATACGAAATAGTATGAGGAACATTAGTAGATAACTCAAATACTGCTGGCTCGATAAAAAATAATTCCCTCCACTTAATGGCTCACTGCATCTGTTACAAGCTGGTACCGTATCAGAAACGAATTATGAGCGGGCAGTATAGAAGGGACGAAGAATTTCGACAGACGTACCTCAGCAGTATACGGGTAGCTACGATAGGATCCATAAAGTTCGAATTATTTAAAAAAAAAAATTAACACATATATCGGCTCCTTAATGCATGGATTCACACTAAGCCTGCCTCTTCACATGATCCTGTTATGAGCCACTATAGTCGCTTGTTTGATCTGAACATTAGCCAGTCGTCATTAGATCTAAGAAGATAAGTAGACAGCTCATGTTGGGCTGGGTTCGGCCCGGACCCTGATGTGCTCGCTGTTTCCAATACAGTCCCATGTCCAAGATCGCCGCTTAGCGGACCGATAGAAACATGACAAGAGAAGAGCAAGCTGCTGACGTTATTATCGAAGACCGATATTGTAGAAACTAAATACCAGCTCACTGCTTATACTTAAGATCGGCAATGTATGTCACGTGAACAAGCACGTGACACGGTTCTGTCAATGATCTTAGCTATGAGTTAACTATGAGTTAATAATACAATAATATTAACCACTCTGAGGAATTTTTTGAGTAAGCGGTCAACATACCAGTAGTAGAGATATAGGAGAGGGAGGTGTAAATAAAGGTAAGTTGAAGTAAAAGGTGCTAATATAGCGAAGAAGGTAATAATTTAGGAATTCAAGAATCTCTTTCAGACTAGGAAAGAAAAGAGATATAGAGAGTAGTGCATATGCTATTTATAATAAAGAGATGGGCAGTAGATCAGGCCATTGAAGATAATAGCATGATCTTGGAACCAGGGTTAAGATATAAGTTTGATAGTAATAGTCAGGAAGCGCGGCAGCGGGAAGCAGAAAAGAAGCGCGATAGCGCATGGCAGGGCATCTGACATTCGATATCTTTTTACAACTATCAGTTACGCTCTGGCGCAATATCTTTTGTTCTGAAATCACTCACACAAAGATGTTTTCTACAACTAGTAGAAGCAGCTTTAGAGTGCTGATAAACCAGCGACTTGCTAAAAGTTCTGTGTCTATTAGACATTTTTACTGGTCCAAGGCCCCCCTGCCTTCATGTCAACGGATCGCCCACAGTTCGGCGGGCCCCAGATCATTCAAAAGAAATAATACTCAACTTCCAAAAAATGTTAATGAGGATAATAATCTCACATCAAATGATTGGAAATCTCGTGTACCACAATTTCCATTTGGCAAAGAAGTTGCCCCGACTCTAATCCCTAAGCCAAATACTCCTAGAGTTACTAAAGATTTTACATTTCGTCAATTGGTAATGACCTTGAAATCTGCAAGAGAACCAGAACTACTTTACACAGCCGAATCACATCGATTATATTTCCTAACATCGATCGCTCTCACTTTTGTTGTCTCCTATAACTTATTTGATCTTGTAGATCTTTCGGTGCGGTCTTTGATAGAGGAATATAAAGAAAATCCAGAAGATTTATCTGCTAGGGATAACAATATTAAAGCTGTCAAACGAGGATCATTGGTTGCTCTTATGGCATCAGTCTATGGACTCGCTGCTTTTATATTTGCTACGTTCCCGACACGTTTAGTACGCCGAATTGAATATCTTCCTGGACAAAAGGAGTACTTGCGATTAGTAACTCATCCATGGTTCCCAGGGAAGCCGTCTCCGGTTTTAACTATTCCATTAGAAAACCTATCAATAGGCAAGAAATCGAAAGTGTGGACAGGTGCTGGGTTCTATGGGATAGCTCATAGGTCATCTTTTTTCTTTTTCGTGTTTGAGAAGAATAAATGGTTCCCATGGGTTGTGGACCGTAGTGGTTGGTTCTGGGGTGATGGAAGAGTTTATGACGTTCTTCTTGGTAAAGAGTCTATTGAGTTGGCTGAAAAAGGCTTAAGCTATGACGATATTTTGAGAATACAACAAAATGAAGCTAGTAAACGGAAAACAGAACTCCGAAGAGAACTAGGTCCTGCGTGGAGAGCCAAAGCTATGGGCCAATTAATGAAAGAAGATGCTGTCAAGCTACAAGGAGCTGCTAGAAGAGCTTTAAATTCTTCAGTATCAAACCAGAAACAGATCAAAGGAAAAGACTGTAAATAGCTCTATACATATCTATAATGTACATACATACAATTCGGTTATCTGCCTCTGTGACCCTTTCCAGGGGAAGACATGTAACGCAAAACCAACATAAAATATAGTTCAAAAAAAGTTTATATTATGTACTATATAATCTTATATTTCATTAGATCATTTCTTTTTCTCATGTCTACAATACAAGGTCACCTTTTCCTTCGGCAAGATAATAGGCTATTCTTTCGAGAAATATCTGTGCCTTCTTTTCACTTCCAGCAATCTTGGAATTGGTGGTAACAGATATATTAAGAAGGTCACTGGAACGGACCCTAGCACTGGGTGACGATAATGGCTTTCTAGGAGAAGCCAAGATGTCATAAATATCGCCGCCACCTGACGATACTGTTCCAGAACGGCTAGGATAACTGATTTCATATTCAAACGGCTTGGCACCTCGAGGGGATGTAGAAACCAATGAATCAAATACAGGGTCATTGAGAATGCTTTTACGGGGTTTGCTGAACTTAGGAACATCACGAAGAGCCAATTTAACTGCCTTTTCAACGAAATTATGAACTGAAATGGATGTAGAAAGAGTGGCGTCCAGAGTGCTTTTCAGTAGTTTGACATCAGTTAAGGAGAATACAGCAGAAATAGGAGTGGGAGCAGCAACAGCAGCAGGTTTGTCAGAGACGCCTTTAGTAGCTGATCCTTCTCCCTGCTCAGCATCGGTCTTGCCGACCTTTGGTTCTCGAAGTTTAATGTTGCTGAGATCAAGTGTTTGTAATTTCTTAATGCTTTCAGTAATAGTACTAACGCTGTCGTTAGAGATGAATCCAATATATGCAAGAGCATCACCTTTCAAGATACGTCCATTAGGTCCAGAGGCCGGGATCTTGTCAAAAGCTTCTTGTGAAGAGATACCTTTGGCTTTAAGAATCCCAGCAACAGATGGAAGAAGAGTTTGATTTTTATTAGCTGCCGACGTATCAGAAGAAGGGGAAGAAGAAGAACGCACTTCTTTCTTCTCTTCCTTGGCCTCTTTCTCTTCAGGAGCCGAACTGGCGGAGCTGCTACTTTCTTCCTTGGCGCCAGCCCCTTCATCAACTGATGGCAACTTCAGCGCATTCAAATCATCGCCTGGCTCAGCAAGGACAGCAATTGGTTTCCCAACTGGGATTCCTTTTTCTCCATTTTCAGCATAAATCTTTGCAATGACTCCGTCATCTTGAGCTTCGACATCGATTTGTGCTTTGTCTGTCTCAATTTCTAACAGAACATCGCCTGCTGAAAAAGCCTCGCCTTCTTTGAATTTCCATTCGACAATTCCACCTTCAGTCATAGTTGGAGACATAGCAGGCATGGCAAAGTTTGTAGCTGCTAGCATGTTGCGGGAAGAAGAGATAGCTAAAAGGCGGTTAGTCCTCCGGGGTCTGCTTCCACCAGCTGTGCTATACATTTATGCTTACCTCTATATCCAACCCGAAGGCTGGCACGAGATACAATGCTTCTGGCCAAGAGTGAAACCATTGATTTTTTCTCGTTTTCGTCCTTTTGCAATTTCTTTAGTTTTGGTTTGTCTCGCTCCGCCTTTCTTCTCCTTCTATATTTTATTTGTATTTCTATAATAAAGTTTCACGGTACCCCTCGTTTCGGCTAAAGTTTTTTTTTCCTGATGTTCTTTCCTCCTGTGTATGTCGCCGGGCACTTTAAGCGGTTGGCGAGATTGATGTACTCGTCTTGTCGGTAGATATAGGCAAGAGCGTCGGATTAATTGGCTTCTGTGATTTTTGCTCTCCATCTATCTCAACAAAACGTGATAAATCCTTATAAAGGAGCAGTATTGGGGATGGGGCGGGAGTTTTGGTTAAGTACTATTCTATTAACCGCCTAGGGTACTGTAGGCGGATGTTTCCGTGTGAGAAAAACTCCCAACCACAAGACGGTTATAACCGGTTAATTCAGCCGATGGTGACAGCGGAATAGGCTTATTAGTACTAACTCCATAGACATTGACATAAATAACAATAAGTTACAGCGGATATTATATGATATAACTTGAATTCTAGGTATATTTTTAAAAATCTACGTGTGAAGGGTATCTCAATAACTTCCGTCGTAAACACTTATATAATAACTTATATTTATATGGCTTTACAGAATTTACAATTTATACAAATATGAATGTAATCATAGCTGAACTACACTCTTCTTGATCGTCTGCCCAAAATCGACTACTTATACAACGTGAGATTGGTATTTGACCATTCTTTCTATTTTAATGAAAGTCTGAACATGAGTGAGTCACAGTCTATTAAAGATTCTAATCCTTCGGACTACAAAAAGAGAGGCAGATTGGAACGGCCTGATAAGAGCAGCCGAAAGGAATCAAATGACCGCTATGGCCGAGATCAAAGATATCGCGAGCGTCATCACGAACATGAGGGCAATACGAGATACAGAGCTCACAATCGCAAACGTTCAGCTTCACCTTTAAAAAGGTCTGGCCCACTCCCAGACCAAGCCGAACTTTTTGGAAAAACCCAGGCTCAAACGGCTACTCCAGACAGGCAATATTTCAAAAGGTCGTTCCCAAAATCTTCGACTGAAATCGAGCTAGAAAATAAATGGCTGAAAAATGAAGATGACTTTATTCTCAAGCAAATGAGAAATGGCTCTGTTATACGTATAAAAGATAATCGGGCAAAGCCGTCAGATTGGCTGGTGATTTGTTTAAAATTTCTCGAACCTAATGCAATATCTGATAATGAATTTGTTGATTCATTGTTAGGCACCGAGCTCACACGAGAGACCGAAAACCCTTATGATTTGGAAAATGATAATAGACTTCACTCAAGAATAAATAGTTTCGATACTCCAGAGCCAAGTTCTGTCATTGAACAAATGGATGAAACTCAACTTGATGAACTTATTAGCGATGTGGATGAATTTCGACGAGTCGATAATAAACAAAAAATTAACATTGATTTTTGGGAAAGTGTTTCGGTTCTATGTAACGAGCATTCTTTAAAATTACGCCAGCAGCTGCACTCTAGAGATAATAGAGTAGTAGAGATTGTTTCATCAGATATTGATAATTTAATATCAGGCAAATCATACACTGAACTCGTTGATCTCGAAAAAAAGGTAAATCAAATGTTGTCGTCTCAGGATAGTTCCATCGACCGAGATTTTTGGCTACAGATATCAAAGAGACTTCGAATCGATAAGTCCAAAGCTCAGTTATTAGATATTTATCATAAAGTGCTAGATGTCAGAATTGCATTAGTTCGAAAAGTTGAAAAGATAAACTCAGTTAGGTTATTTATGAAGGAGCCTGCGACAGACCAGTTATACGATTCCAAAGCGAAACTTGAAGCACAACTACAATACCTTGCAGATGCAAAAATTAACCCAATACAGTATGCCCCACCAGATAAATCAAATTCAACAGCAGCGTCTAATGAAAAGCAGTCAAAGTCAAACCCTAATTCGATCCATCCTCGTCCTCTGGATGATTCAGAATTTGAACCTGCAACCAAACCGAATGAAGATTTGTTCAACGAAGAAGTAGAACAAAATTCCAATAATGACCCTGATCTTATCAAGCCACGCTATTACAATCGTGTCATCTTGGGTTATGACTGGAATAGATATAATAAAACTCACTATACTGCTGAAGATCCCCCACCAAAAGCTGTTCAAGGATATAAATTTAATATCTTCTATCCAAAATTAGTAGGAACGTCAACAATTCCTAATTATAAAATCATTCCCGATCACTCTAAATTAAGTGATCCTAATTCATCTACAGGTGCCGGTGACACTGTTATTATTGTATTCAAAGCCCCTGCACCATATAAAGACTTAGCATTCCGTATAGTAGACAATCAATGGGATAAATCGTCTCATGGAAATGCTCAATTCAAAAGTCAATTTGAAGATGGAGTTTTACAGGTTCATTTTCGATTCAAAAAGAATTTTTACCACAAATGAGGCATATTTATTCCTGTTCATGTCGATCTAATTAATTAATTTATTAATGTAGCATAAATAATCATTAAGCAATGCAAATATATATAACAGGGCAGCAATTTACAATTTCAAATTGGCTCCCTCTATTCTAGCCTTGTCTCTAACAAGTTTACCGCTAAGATCACGCTTCTCACCCTTTTTACCAATAACTGTAACATTTCCTTTCTTAAGCGTATCCAGGACATTAGATTTAGTGCCTTCTTTGTGGGATTTAGACTTTTGCTTTTCTTCCTTCTCTTTGAACATTTTAGATCGTTTGGCCTTCTGATGTCTCTTTTCGCGCTTTCTTTCTTCCCGGGTCATTTCAGCCTTGGCAACTGGTAGTCCATTAGCACCAACCACTTCTCTCTTGCTATTAGATCCTGGCTGATATATTTCTTGAGGAGCCAACATAGATTCCGTGGCCATAGCTGTCGGCTGTGCTTCCTCCATGGAAATAGCAGGGGCATTCGTCACAATCGAAATAGCGGCCTTGGCTGCCTTTGGAGTATAATTCCAAGAGCATAATGCATCGAGCTTCCTTGACAGTGAACTATACATGTCAATAATTTCTTTATGTGCTTCCTTCATCTGTTCTGATTCAGTGTCTTTGAATGAATCAGGGTTGTTTTCCTTGACATAATCCTCTTCATAAAGCTCAGCAAGTGATTTCTGAGACTTGGTTTCTTGAACATCAACAAGCTTAGCCTTTCTGAACTCCGGTAAAGTATCTGGTAGTCTACGAGGAATATCATCGTACTCTTCGTTTTTAATTCTCCTACGAATCAAATCTTCCAAAGTTTCTGTAACTTCTTGAGTAATAACAGGTACTGGCTTCGCATTTCTCTCAAAATCCAGATCTGTTTCAATCAGTGAGTCCAATGGTCTATCTTTGGCCTTTACTTCACCACGCACAGCCCAAGATTTTTCTGCAACATTCTCTTCTTCTAGTTGTTGAATTTGTTTAATGATTTCCTTTTGTTGTCTTTCAAACGTTGATAAAATTTCAGTGCTTTGCAGATCAGCGTCATCGTCATCGTCATCAGCGAATAATTCCTTTCTAGCATTTTTCATGGCATCATCGATATCTCTCAAGTTGGCATCAGTACTTAAACCAGCAAATTCCTCTTTATCTTCATATTCAGAAGCCTCATAGTCCACATGATCCTTTTTCACAGGCTTGGATTTATTATGTCTGTAACTCTTCTTTGGAGGCGGAGCAAAGAAATCATCATATTTCATGTCATCATCATCGGATTCAGAATCTTGATCGTTGGCATCAGCAAAATAGTTAACTTCTTGCTCAGCTTCTTCGTCGTCCTTTTCTAGAGCCAGAATTTGTTGCTGGAAGTCAGCCAATCTGAATAGTCCTTTATCAAGCTCAGATTTTGGCTTAGAATCATTATCATCATCATCATCATCCTCCTCCTCTTCTTCTTTCTCTTCCTCTTCACTACTATCACCAACCAAAGTGCCTGCGTCTTCGTCCAGTTCCATATCGTCATCGCCATCCCCACCCTCATCTTCTTCACTTTCGTCTTCATTATCCTCTCCATATTCGCCTAGATCGTCTACTTCTAAATCATCACTATCACCTTCATTCTCTAACTCTTGAAGATTGCGGATATCCTCGAAACCCTCGTCGCTCTCACTATTCTCCTCCTCCTCATCAAGCTCACTATCGTCGTCGTCATCATCTTCATGCTTTCGCTTCTTTGAAATAACATCGCCCAGTAACTTTTCAATAGCACCATCCACAACCATTCGAGCCTGCGCCCAAATTTGCTCTGCATCCAAACCATCAACATGAAGTTGATCAAAGATAGAATATTGGCCAGCAATCGGATCTAATGATTCCTTGACTGCTTGAAAAGCAGCAGCTTTAAGATCCTCACTGGGGGCGAGTAAATCTTGTGGATTACTGCTTAATGCTTCTACTAATGAGAAATGCATTTTAGAACTATTAATATTAGACAAAACAAGTTTTGATGAAGTTTCCCTCGTATTTCTATGTGGGTGCGCATCACGATGAAAAAAAATATGTGGGTTAGGATTATGTGCGATGACCCGAACGGGAAATATCAACAGCTATCATAAAAGACCCTGACTAAATGAAACTACCTTTTTCATTTCGCCTCCAACGGCTCGGACGCGGCCAATCCTGGGCTATGTTGGATGCTATGATATCTCCGCGATGCGGAGCTACGGATCTGGGCAGAGCCCAGCCGCTGAAGGCAGACTCGTGGTCTGAGTACAAAAGCTCATAATTATTTACAGCAGTTAGAGAGCGTCATGGTCCGATCCTTCGTCACTGCTAGTCTCACCATCACTTATAAAAGTTTCTTCCTCTAACTTCAACTCGTCGATTTTCAGCTCCGGATAGTTCATATCATCATCGTCATCGTCTTCCTCTTCGACAGGTTTTTTGTCGCCACTTTCCAGTTCAGGAATACTTTTATATAAATTGACTTCATTACGAAGCTCCGGGTCTTCTTCCAATTCACGCAGAAATTCTTCGTAGTCTCGCTGAGATCTTTCAAATGCATCATTACTCTTGTTTTTAGTTTTCTCTCTGCCCGTGGCATATGCTTCGTTATCATTATATTCCTTTGCCATTCTCTTAAGTTTCCAGTTACGACTCCTGGTCCGGATTTTATCAGGATAGGATTTCTTGACTAGAATCACTTCTGGAGTTTTGTCCTGGTCCAATTCATCCCATAGTGAATGGTTGAAATTGGTGTTGGTCAAATGATATCCCATTACAGTATCGCCAGGGTGTAAAATGCCACCTAAATGGGTTCTTACATAGTAAGTATTATTATTCACACCTAAATCGGCAGACCTGGCTACGGTAGCGTCAGCAAGTGCATGTTTAGAATTAACTGGTCCTGCTGGCTCGATGTCCAGGACAACGTACTCAGTGAGATTCTGACCGGTCGACAACGACGGAAATGGACTTCTCCAATAAATGTTTGCAGGCAGTTCAGCAGTTTCGAGATTCGTTGGATCAATCAGATGTACGGCATTACCTATACGGTAACATAGTGTCAACTGGTTGGCAATTCCCAATGATTTAGCCAGCTTCTTGGGTAATACCACCAAGTCTTCTTTACAGATCGGTACAATCTCAACAGAATATGAAAACTTATAACTCTTTGCGCTGGTGTGTATGTTTTGAGATATCAACTCCGAGCTTTTACTGGTTCGGCATGGCACAACACTAGACAAAAACTCCATCATTTTTAATGCATGATTTCGTTGATTATAGAAAAAATCAAGTCCCTCTTTGTTTTCTTGGATAGAGACAGTATATTTATGAGCATTATTTTTCAAAATTAACTGCTCGAGATAAAAGAACGTTTTCTTATGATCCACTTTCTGGCGAACCTGAATATTCGCCCTCCAGGTATTAGCAGTATACGACTTTGCACAATCTGGACATTGAGCAGTGGTTTCAACAAATTCAACAGTAAAACTCTGTTGAATCAAAGTATTCTGAAACTGTGCTGCTTCTCCTTGAACAACAATTTTGATCTTTGTCCGTCTCGAGTGTGGCTCCGTCCAGACATACTTTGCGTCGATTAACCGAACTCTATTCAAGCCTCTTAGGCGTTTAAGACAAGCACCGAGCAACTCTCTACTCTCACGAGGCGCAAAAACCCAATGTGTTGGAGGAACTTGTAACCGCTCACAGTTTTTACAAAAAGTAAGAATACCTTCTTTCTGAATACCTTCAGTGATATCTACGGACAAGCTAATACAATCATTGCACATTGCCAAGCCCCCTTCAGATTTCATTAAATTTCCACAGTTACAACATGATATAGTTGGTGTGGTGTGAACCGGGGTGAACGTTTGAATCCTCTGATCATATTGATGAAGATCCATAATGACGATACTTTTTTTCTGGCTCGAATAACTACGCTCGCCACCACAAAAAATGAATTGGTAATTCTAATTTAATAATTTCGATTCTTGGGATATTGAATGTTTTTATAGTCAGTTTCATCACTCTTAGTAATATGCAAGAGAGAAAGAGGCCCTTGCCCTATGAACCAACCCCAACCCCTATCTAAAGATAAGATAAGACGCTAAATATCACATGGCATATAATATTCTTCTGACTTATATATACATATTTATCATAATAAACGGTACAACTAGCAGATTGAATCATAATCATAAATCAGACTTTGATGTGGAGCGTCGGATACCTCAGTGTGAAACAGTACTGTCGATGTACCTGAACTCATACAGGGCTTATGTCTCACTTTCTTCCGGTGGCGTCGCCCTTCCATATCTCCAACATACTGCCCATTTTAGGGTGATTTTTTTAATGTTTTGAAAAAGGCCTGCAAACATATGTTAAAAAGACGAATACCCATCCCCTCGTATAACTCTGAAGCGTTCTCCAGGAAAATTCTGGATTCATCTAAGTTTGAGAACCCGTAGTGCCTTTGATACATGGGCTATAGTAGTGGTGGTTGTATTCTAAGGGAATGATCTCTTTGAAGTTGTCCTGTGTAGAAGCAGACAGTATAGTATATTTGAATGTATACATGTATATAGGTGTTATTAGAAGAAATTCGTTTAAGTAGGTGTCATCTAATATTTTAGCTGTCGGATCAACAACAATTCCACTATCATAGTCGCTACTTACGTATCTGGTATCTTTTGAAGATCTGGCCAGCTGCAGCAATAACGAAGAAGGCCGCCATCACAATCGATAAAAGTGACGGCGACAAAAATATCTGTATTATCGGCTCGGTTGAAGTAAGTATTGGATTGCGAAACAGAAATGGATTCCTTTGCTAACAGATCAGCCCTCCCAATGTCGCTGTTCCCAGACATATCAGATCTTCGACAACACGAGAGGCCGCCGTCTGGAACCGGATCGTGACTGTGCAAGCTAATACACTTAATTACTCCTTGCAACCGATTGTTGATTAATAGACACACACATGATATACTACCTTCTTCCCACGGGCGATGATATAAGCACACTTTCACAAAATTCAGCTACTGCCAGGGAGCTCTCACCCACTCTATCAGCACGTGACAGGGACCCTGCATATCCAATGTACATACTTAGCAGAAAATTTAAAATTATGGGGATCATGCACGGCTACTGCGGAATCTAGCAGCGCCCCGCCATGACCACAGACTAAATAAAATAGGGCTGCTGCCTCTTGGATTTCTCGTTTTTCCCTCTAACATTGATTGATTCTTGGTCTTGCGATTAGTGTTCCAACTCGATATCTTCTATCAACCGATTACAAAATTATTTACTAGTGTTTACACTACTACCTTCTGAAGCTTTCGACTATTCTTTCTACCGTTTGGAAAGAAACTTAAAAGACCACTTTTTTAATTTTTTATTGTGTGATTCTGGTTACACGACTGTTGTTGTTACTGGCTTTATTCCTTCTGCTGATTCATTGTCAGCTTTCTGTTATTCCAAAAAGGAGCTCTACTATTATTATTATTGTTATTATTCGAAAAAAACTAAAACTCACAAAAAAAAAACACTCTATTACTCTCTTAGTCTATTATTATTGACGTTATTATTCAGGAAAAACTAAAATCACCAAAAAAAATACTATTCTACTTTCTTCGCCTATTTTATTATTGTCAGAAGAGCTCTACTTCCAACTATTCTTATTGTTGTTATTGTTTGGGAAAATTACAGAACAAAGCAACTACTTTCTTATTGTTATTATCTGGAAAAACTAAAACCACAAAAAAAAAGAACCTCAAATTTCAAACCACTCCTCATCAAGTAACGAAATGCATTTCTCATCTTTGGCTGTCCCCCGCTTTTTCAAAAAGCTTGTTCGTGTAAAGGATGAACCCAACGATTTGGTTGGCAACAGATTACCTTTGAATGACACCATGGATCTTGAGAAGTCCGATGTTGAAACCCTTCGGGATGAGATTGGTGTATTCTCTCGGTCTTGTTCATTTTCATTGATGCAAATGGCAGACGCTTGTTATGAGTCTATTTATGATTTACTTTCAACTGATGCTGGGCTTTCAGTGCCCCCAGAACTTGATCCATTAGCCGACGCCTTGTCGACTAGTAATTATTTGAATATTGACCTAGATATTATTGGTACTTCGTCAGTTGTTAACAATGAAGAAACCCAATCATCTGACACCCGGTTGGACGAACTGGAAGGCAGTAGAGTCAATGAACCATCTTCCACAATTACGGGTGTTGAAGAAGGGTCCGATCTTAAGGGCCTCCTTGACGAGATTGCTGAACCTTATCTCTCTTGCTTGCCCTCTGTTTACGAGGTTGATTCTCATGTTGAAGTCAACTCGAACCTCGAGGATTCCCAGTCTTGTTTAGTTCCTGTGGTCCCTTTGAATTTCAATGGCGCTCCCGTTCTGTCTACTTCGACAGCTAATATCACGCCACCAAACTCCTCTTCTCCTACTAATTTTGATGTTGAATTCAACGAGGGTGAGCGATTTGTCTCATCTGAGGTTCGTGCTCGTACTGCTTTGGATATCGCATATGAGGACCTCGAAGAGTACCTTGACAACATGTGCCCCTCATCTCAATCTTCTGTGACTACTTTAGACTTCGCACCCACTCCATGTTCACCTTCTGCCATCAAAGTTTCTGTCGCTACTTTAGATGTAGGACAGCATGGGGATCTTGAAGAGTACCTTGATAACATGTGCGTCCCATCTCAATCCTCTGTCTCTACCTTAGACATCACATCCAGCTCACCTCAGCCTTCTGCCGTCACTACTTTAGATGTCGCACTTTATGTTCACAGAAATAGATCCCAATCGTCTACGACGACCGACAATGATTCGCCTGTCACTACTTGGAACCCATCCGTGTATGATGCCTCCTGCAGTGACTTTATCTCATTTGTCTTCGGTGGAGCTGGAACCTCTCACGATGACAAGGACTCCGTGCTCAATAATCTTTTTAATCACATCAAGGCACCTGTTACAAGAACAAGGGACCTCTTGAGCACCCTGCATGAAGCTTTATTGTCAGAGAGACGAACCATCTCTAGAGCAATGAAGAATAAAATTGAAAGCGTGATCAGAAAACGTCTTATGAGACAACTAGTGAGAAATAAAGTTTATAACACGCGAGCTGAGAAGGAGCAGAAGAAGGAAATAGAGCGGCAACGTCTACAGGAGGAGCAACGACAGCGACAATGGCAACGCCGACGGGAATATCAGGAATATCTTAAACGGCAACAGAGAAGAGCTGGACGAAGAGTGAATAGAAGACACAAGAAGAAAACAAAATTGATCGAGTACAATATTAATGGGCCCGACAGTCCAAGCCACCCTAGTGTCCTGCCATCTGAGATTCCTGCTCCATCTGCTGCCCAAGCTGACCTAGCCAATTCTGCATTCAGTAACTTTGTTAATTGCATAAAGGCGCCACTTAGACGGACGAAGGAGTGCATTAATGCTTTGGGTGATGCCTTGTCGTCAGAGAGACGAGCCATCTCTAGGGAAATGAAGAATAAAATTGAGAGTGGAGTCAGAAAGCGTGTCATGAGAGAAATGGTCAAAACCACAGTTGATTACCTACAACGAAAGGAACTGAAAAATGAAAGACAGCAGCAGAATCAATATTAAAGTAAGTATAAACTAGCACGTGGAGAAAATAGAACAAGTCCTAACCAAAGCTGCAGATTAAGGAAGAAGTCTATTATTACGAGCCGCCTTTTTCATATTATACTGTTTTATTTTTTTGTGATCCACCAGGGAGGAGGTCGGAGGCGGTGGTGGTTCACTAAACAATCGTGATATGAGAACAAAACATGATGGTAAGTACTAAGAAATGAGTCAGTTCATGGGTTGAACACACACTAACAATAGTAGATGAACTGGTTTGGAAATGTTTAGAGATTTTGAATTTGGATGGATGCCATCTTATCTTGGTATCAATGTGTTACTGAACGTTGGTCCATTGGCGAGTCTTCTATTGTGAATTACGGGAGATGAGATAGTCAGCTATACTATCTTATCTTGGCATGAATGTGAGCATCTATCGATGAATGAATCCAATTACACGGTTTCACTCATTGGTAACACAGTGAATCTACTGGGCGCCATCGTAGTATGGTAATTGACACTACGATGCTGTGCCTTGTGGATTCACTCACAGGTCACCCCGTGAATCTACTAGTGATGGACGGTATCACACCTGATGCTGTCTCGTATATTCACCCCCTGTGCATCGGAAAGTATCGTACTATCAGTGCAGATAGTACGATACTTTCCTTCCTACCCTAAGAATCTACTGGTGTTGAGCGTCTGACGTGCTCCGCAGTAGATTCGCTCTTCGTGCTCCGGACGGTATCGTACTACCCTTACCAGTACTACGATACTTTACTCCTTACATTCAATCACATGCCACCCTGTGAATCTACTGGTGTTCAGCAGTATCATACCTGGTACATTCTCCAGCAGACTCACCACTTGTCCGGAGAGTATGGTACTACCCTGGCATTACTACGATACTCTGTTTCTATCCTAGCTTCTTAACTGTCTGGCCAACATGATTGAGATATTGCTGGGATAGCTTTCTCCGATAGACCATCGAACGACTACTTTCTGCTTCTATCCAATTTCACTTTGTCTCCAATGGTCCGTTTACACTAATCACCTTTCTGTTTTGGGAGATTTGACCCCCTTTACTTTGTTTTCTTGTTTCTGTTTGTTCATTCCAATTATTACTATTACAGCTGTGTCTCAATCATACCAAAATAAAAAAAAATTTCATTAACGACAGAAAATGCATAACTGCTTTCACCACTGAAGGCAACAAGACAAGCAAGAAATTATTATTTCTAGTGTATTACTTCATATTATATATTAATATATATTTCTAAAGGAACTAGCAGAAGAGCCAACGTGGATCTAGTTAAACCAACCGGGCAGGTATCAGCAACTCTGCCTAAACAAAGTAATCACAGCCTGCTCATCAAATCCGTTAAATCTAACATAAAACAAGCATACCAGCTACTAATGCCCATCTAGTGCTTTACTAATCAAATCGTGCTGATAAACCTAAAAAAGCGGGTTTTCTCAGGTCGTAAACCATTGGCCAAGTCTACTGCCCCAGCAGCCCAAAACAAGATTCAGATCGATTTCTTCGCTTCGAGTAAAGTTGAGAAGCGAGCATCAGTTAGGAATAAGAATTTGAGCAGAGTTCAAAAGCCAGAGAGACGAGAGACGGAACAGGAGAAGGGTAGGCTATTATCATACCAGTAGACTCACCACTTGTCCGAAGGACAGTGCAGTACTACTCTGACCGGTACTAAGATACGATACTCCCCTTCCCTGGATTCTATCCTAGCTTCTTATCTGCTGGCCAACATGATTGAAATATTGCTGGGATAGCTTTCTCCGATAGACCATCTAACGACTACTTTCTGCTTCTATCCAATTTCACTTTGTCTCAAGTCCTTTATTACCACCTTGTCGACGTAATCAAGCCAGCCCAGCATATCGGGCAGAAGCGATTAGGAGACGGGCACTTCATCCCATTCGACACCTGTGGAGAGATTGAAACTCGTGTGTGAAGCTGGAAATGGAACGAGCAACTGGAAAAAAGAACTCGAGAGTGGCTTGACGTAAGTGACCGACACGCTAATGGTAGCTATTGTACAATAGAAATAACGGCACAGAAAAAGAAAAAAAGAAGGTTCTGCAACCCAAAACCGAGAAGATCATGAATAATCGCCCTGTTTCTGTAACCTATATCTTATATATACCGTTTCCATTCTTCCTCATATGTCGGTGATGTCCTGCCGCCTTTCCGGGCTGTACTTGCCAATGTAACCATTAAAGGGCAAGGTGCTGGACTTCATTTGAAATGTATAGGCCAGTGGAGCAAAGCAACAAAAGGAAAAGATTTAGGGAAATAGAGCTAATTTACATAAAATTTCATTAAAACAAATAACTTATTCTCGTTTCGTCGTATCGCTTAAATGACGGGCTCGCCGTTGTTGTTCTTTTTGTTTCCGCGCCATGCGTTCCATTAGTGTGGTTGTATCAAACAATTCAAATATAAAACGCCTTACTGGCAGCTTATAGTGATAAGTCTCTAGTAATTTCATCGTGTCGACGAATAGGTCGATGGATTGGAACCTATTGCCGTACTTGGCTTCCAGTCGAACAAGTTGTTTCGAGGCATCGTTAGCTAGTATCTGATTGCTTAGGTTTGATAATGCAGCTATAATTTTTCGTTTTATAGGGTCTGAATAAACAATTGGAAATTCAATTACTTCGTCTTGATTTGAGTTTGTAACCGCGGCACTGGCGCTGAAAGCAGTAGCAGTTGTCCGTATACTTGGATCCATCTTAAGACCAGGCAAGAATTCCTTTGAAGGGCTGATATGTAGGCTTTCAGCTGCTGCTGAACCGAGAGTAGCAGAAGTTTGTGGGGAACGTGGGCATTTAAGACTGCTTTCGTTGAACGAAGAATGAAGATTCTCTGGTATACAGATACCAGAAGGTTCTCCCATAATATCACGAACACTGGTCCATCCTAATTCGTCTAAGATCTCAACACCTTCGTAAGTTAATGATACAAGTCCAAGGGTAAAGAATGCTGTTCCACGAAGACTATAGAGCTGTGACGACTCAAATATTTTGATAATATTTTCAACAACGCCACATTCTTCTAGAAAGGGTACACCAAGAGGGTTGGAACCGATATGACCAACAGCCCACATACATCCTTTAAGTTTGGTGATGATTTCAGAGTTGGATTCTTCAAATTTATGCTCATCAATGTACTCTACAAAGACATCGAAATGACCTTTAGACTGGAGAAGGTGACAGCCTTCTTCAGTAAGGGTCAGCTCACCAAAAAAATGCCGGGGCGGGTTATTATCAGGACCAACGTCCGAGCTATTATTCTCGTCACGAAGCATAATTCCAGCTGAAGTGGAGGTCGATACCGACGTAGACAGGCCAAATTTATCGCGAATCCAAAGATTGTTGGCATTTTCCAGATATTCTTCAATTTGTAACACAAACGCATCATTCTGTCCATGAACCCAGTTGTCCATTTCTTTATCTACATAATCGAGGTCTTTAAGATACTGGAAACCCCGCGAAGTGGATAAAAAACGGAGAAGAAGTGGAGTTCCTATATCTCCGAGATGATCTAGCGAAGGCTTGATTTTAACGAAATGTTCGAGGTTTTCAGTAATACTACAGAAATCCTCAAGAACCCTAACTGCTAGTCGACAGACCTCAATAGCAGGGTCATATAGCTGTGTGGAAAGAAGTCCAATTGCCCATTTTTGAGTTTCAGGGTCAGCGCCAACGAGATGCTGAAGGTGTCCAGTAGCGAAAAGACGAACCTCTTTCTGACCGGTTGAGAGCGCTTTGGCTAGAATTATACGCGGATGTCCAACAAGATGATAATCCATAGCGGCAATAACACTCATTATGAGATCTTCTCGGTCAGGAATTTCACTTAGATGGTAAAACATATTAAACATTCTCCATCTCTCCATCATTGCTAGTCCGTTGGGATCCGAGGAAAGGGTACCAAGGAGCATAAAATACCCATGGCTTAAAGTGTTTTCCAATCTCTGACGGGAAAATAATGGTTCGGTTGAGGTGATGCCACTCATTGGGTCAAGCTGCGCTAGACATTCAGCAATTTGTCGCAGAAGCTTATTTTCTGTTAGATACCTAACTCCTTCAGGGTTATACAAAAGCGTCATAAGAAGAGATTTGCCGACGTCGATGTACTTTTGATTTGGCTTTGTTCTTTTGATTGCTGAAAAGCGGTATTTAAAAGGGCGATAAAACGACATCAAACGTTTCATAAATTTCGTAGTTCTAATAGCTTCATCTAACCTTTTTGGGTTCAATAATGGTCCTTGAATCAGCTCGGAAAGAGCATCCCAGTTCCATTTAGCAAATGTTTTCGTATTCAGCACCTGCGTTTCCATAATAAGCTGTTTAAACGATGCATCATCGATTTGAACGCCCATTTTTACACGAACCGCTTTACGTTTAGATGATAAGGAAGTTGCCGATATTCCATAAGGGTGAAGTGACCTCCCAGAAGATGCCACAGATCCAGTAATGTTTGTTGAGCGCCCTTTATGAAGGTTGCGAGATATCTTGTCAATTTGAAATACGGCCGCCGATGAAGCAGAACTGTGGCTAGATCCATGGTCCATTGCAGATTCTAAAAGCCCTGGTAGGGCACCAATTCTCCGTAAAATTGCTGGCGGAGAGACTCTACTTGTCATTGACAGGATTTCTCCCAGTAGAAGGGTAGCCTTTCGGGAATTACCAACATCATCATTGCAACGTAGCAACTGTACAAGTGCTTCAATGAGATTGCATTCTACAAATATTGACAAGAGCAAGGCCGAGTAATGATCGCCATACCTACTAAACTGAGACGAATTTGATGAATGAGATGCTGAAGAATAAAAGTTCGGGGAAGGCGACGAGAAAGCTTTTCCTCCATTTTCCAGTTCCTTTTCTAAATCAGGAATCCTTCCAAAAGTTGTTAGACGTCTTCCTGCTAAAAACGACGAAGACCAAGACAATGGCTTTATACATAATATAGATAAGAAAATATCCAATAAAATATCTCGTAGACTAGGAATTGGCACTTCTAGACAGAGAACTAATGACTTTAAGCAATGGAAATTGTCAATCGAAGAAGCAAATAGCCCTGGCCATGTTCTTAGCAATGACGATAATACCTTTGCGCTGTTTTGAAGCTTTTCTAAATTAACATGACCTCGCACTTGGATCTCGGTTATTGCAGATATCAGATATTCTAAATCACGGCCTCCTCTTAATAGTCCTCTATTTTTGGGAGAATCCAAGACATACACTAGTGCCATTGATAGAGATCCGGATAACTCATAAGGACCTTCTACTATACATTGAAGTAATACTCTAACTCCTCCGCTGACAGAAACTTTACTAGGGCTGTTAACGAAAATTTCTCCTAAAGTTTCAATCGCAATACAGCGCAATTTATCATCGCTTTGTTCACCTATAGCTACCAATGCTCTTATTACTCCAATTGATATTTCCTCGACTCCTCCCTGTACATCGAGAAAAGATCTGACTAATTGGACGGCCTGTAACCTCTCAATATGAAACTTGGAATCCTTTGTCAATGTTCTCACAATCATATAATCAATCTGTAGTCCGCGAATATCCTTGATTGACATAGCATCAGTAATTGCATTTCGAGCTAATCGATATCCAGAAGCAATAACTTCGGCTTTTTTATGCAATAGTAAGATTCTAATCTTATCACCAACCCGGCCCATTACCAAATCGTATTTCAATACTGGATGTCTCTGCAACAAACTCACTAAATCATTTGACCTCTCAACTAAAAAGTCTGAAGTTTGAGAAGAGTCCAGCGAGTGTAGGATAGCTTCTAATGACCAAGTAGGACTTTCTTGGCCTGGTGCCAATGCGCTATCATCGCCTAGTTCATCTTTGTTGTGATCTGCTCGTTTTCGTTCCTGAACTCGTTCTTCCTGTTGCAGAAATACCATTTCGTCACCGTCATCTTTCATCACATTCTTCCTCTCTTGAACCTGTCCCGTTTCACCGTCCCCGTGCTTTCCTTCTTCCGCTTTTTCCTTCACCCCCGCACCATTCAATGCACTATCACAACCACCACCGCTTTCAATACCACTGTCACCTGCTGTTATCCCTCCAGCCTGTATTTTAGTGTCTATAGACGTTCTTCTTGAGTTTTTCAATCCTCCAGAAGCTCCAAGACCTCCAGTCAGCCCCAGCTCGCCCAATTGTAGCTGTAATAACTGAATTTTAGCATTTGCAGCATCCAGCTGGCTTTCGACCTGCTTCTTCAGAACCTCCTTATCGCCTCCTTTGATTTTCCTTCTGTCGAAAACCTATTATTATCGTTAAAACTCATTCTACCCTTAGGAATAGATCACAACCCACGCTTATCATCACTCACCTCTAATAAATTCTCGGCTCCTTCTTTAATCTTTTCCTCAATCTCCAATTTCGCCAAAATATCATCTATACGCGTCCCATTGTTCCCAGGCCTATCTCCAGAATGGTGATGAGGCAGCCCGATAATATCGTTCCTCGGGTCTGGAACTCGGGACATCTCAGACTTTCTCTCTCTCAATCTCTCTCACTTGGCGGGGGGCTGATATCCTTGATTCCTCCCAAGTAACATTCTATCCTTTATGTCTTTGTATCTATCTTTAGCACTTGTTTTCCTAACTAAAATTTCAAAAAGTTGTCTGTTTTCAGGTCAATTCTGAGCTCGTTCTTGTGTTGATTCTGTACCGGTGTCTCAGTGAATATAGAGAGTGATATGCTCTCTGCCTCTCTCATGTGCTGAAGCCGTTATTATCTGGTAGGCATGTGATTGTTATAACGGAGAGATCACGTGCTATATATATATATATTGTATATATACACAAACTTTAACTGGCTATACTATGTGATATAGTGGAACTCTCTTGCTAGTCAATGAACAGGGCTCGCAGGGTGTATAAGAGGCTAAAGGAATAAGACGTACCGTACCATAACTAAGAAGACCGACAGCAGTCATAACATTCTATATAGTACTGTGCTGAGCAGCTGGCAGTAAGTCCTCTTAAGCTATATTATGCATCTAAAAGCCTATACTGCCAATATCCTGAAAAAATCAAATCCTTAAATTCTGCCTATAGTTGGTCATCTATAGTCACTAACTTATCATTCTGATCCTCTGATCCCTTCTGATCTTCTGATCGCGCAAGCATCTGATATCCGTATCCTCTTTTCCTTTTTCCTGGTGTTTTATCCTTTGGCCTTGTTATCTGATCCCGGTCTCCTGCTTCATGAGCGTGAAGCATTCAGAATTCAATTCTTTCATCCATGTCTAATTACACCAGTTTTCTCTCTTCTTATTTATTATTCTCGAATCGTAATCTGGAACGATAAAATGAGAACTCCTTTACGAGTAAATTGGGTGTTTAGATCTGGGCTAGCGATACCACATGTGAAATGTAATAGATGGTTAGTAGAGAGCATACCAAAAACTTGGCAAGGTCAACATTCAGGTATAGCGTCCGCCAGGTCTATATCATCTAATGCGAAGCCTAAGACGACGGTGGACACGCCACAGGTACGAGTACGAGCACGAGCACAGGCCCAGGCCCAGGCCCAAGCTCGGGCCCAGGCTCAGATCCAAGCTGAAGCTCGCTCCCAGACTTATCCTCAAGCTCAAGCCCGTATGCATGCTCAGGGTGGACAGTCTATTGTTCTAGAAACTTTTCATCAGCGAATAGTAGATAAGATTGTCTTTTGTCTTTCAGAATGGTCTCTATCGGATTGTAAGAACATGCCTTTCGCAACCTACAAGACAGTTATTGAACCATTATTCTTGAAAGTGAGATTTTCTCAGCATGATTTTGATTTGATTCTTACGCTCTATCAATCTGGACACTCAGATACCGCGTATAAATTACAAGCATCCATGGCGGCACAGTGGGCGAACTCTGTAGATATGAAGGTAACAGTAATTACCAGTTTAGCATTGATACTATCACGAGGAGACATAGAGTGGAGTCGTAATTTTTTGAACCTACTGATCGAAAGATTCGACGGAGAGGAATATAAAAGTCTGATCAGGTCATTAAGCAAGACGAGGTCTGACAATGAGAGAGTATCTGCCTATCCCGCCACACATACTTTAAATGAGACAAAGACGACGAAGATCTCTGGAAATAGTCTTACTCGGACGGCTGCTCAAGCAAGCGGAACAAGAGACATAGATGAAGAGGATCCCAAACACTTCCTTCCAGATAATCCTCTCCAGTTCAAATATGCGCTCGCTAACTCTCTGGTACGATTTTCATTAGAACTAGGATACCCGCTCCTCGCCGCGTCACTACTGATTCAATTCCGCTCCGATTCCATCTATATCCAAACAAATTCTATCTACAATTGCATTCGCGGATTGTTAATCTACGACCCCAAATCAAACCCATTTCTGATTCGTGCCGTTTACAATATTTATTGTGCTTATCCAAATGATCGCGTCATACTCGATGCAGATATGAAGAGAAGGCTGGTTACTAATGGTATTCGTTATTGCAGAGGAAAGTACCCGTCGTTTGCTAATGAATGCTTTAATCTAGCTATGAAACTAGAAGGGGATCCAGTGCCTATAGTGTGTGCTTATAAAATGATTTTATTAAATCTCCAATATAATAATGTCACCCAAGCAGCGAATATTTGGAATTATATCTCCAGTTCTCTGGGTAGTCTTGATAAGCACGATCGACTAACTATATCTGCATTATTGATGAGGTTATCGAAAGATAGAAAGCATATCAATTTCGGACTGTCCATAGCAAAGTCGATATCTAGTTCATATTATAATCTTGAAGGAATTACTGAAGGATTGATATGGGTTTGTGCTAGGACAAAAGATATTGAATTAACTGAACAAATATACAAGCATTTAACCCAGCCTTTCCGCCGTTCGACATTAACTGCATTGTTGAAACTTCATTTGGCGCTTGATGACTCTTCTGGAGTTAGAAAATTACTGATTGAAATCAGTAATCGAAGGAATGATGCTTCTTCGCCATCTGACGGGAATTACGGGCTTACAGAAGTCGAGCTTTCCTCAATTGTTGATGCGTTGGCATATCACGATATTAATCGAGCAGAGAAGTTTCTCCTTCAATTTTCATCTTGGCCAAGACTGCAACTATTACGATCATACTCAGCCATTGTAAACCATTCTATTGATAAACAGGATTGGGCCACTTATGAAAAATACATGGCCGAACTTTTACCTTTCGACAATAGTCGGGATCTTAGTAATGTGTGTTGTATTGAAAACATCAGAATTAAAGCCCTCTGTTCTCGTGATATTTCTGGCTCTACTGTTACTGCTAGTGCAACCCCCATTCTTCTGTCAGCCCAGCATCTCTGGCAGTCACTCACAAGCTCAGATCGAACGTTCTATCAAAAGCGAGAGCGCAGAATCGGGCTGAGTATCATTACCGATCTAGCTCTTCGTTTAAAGACGTCGTCGACGTCCATCATCCAATGGCTTATTGTTGAATTCATCAATCTTGGAATGGCTTATAATGATATCAACCAACATCTTCAGATGAGATATGAGTTCCGAAAGCTGCCAGCTGCTATACAAGAA
The DNA here is from genome assembly GCA_030565085.1 of Sugiyamaella pinicola. Taxonomy (NCBI): domain Eukaryota; kingdom Fungi; phylum Ascomycota; class Dipodascomycetes; order Dipodascales; family Trichomonascaceae; genus Sugiyamaella; species Sugiyamaella pinicola. The sequence continues at coordinate 47,575 of JAJMAW010000068.1, read as the reverse complement.
GTATGGCAAGAAAATCTCAGACCACATGACGAGCTTTCCAAAATGTAAATATTACCCCTTCCATCATTTTCCTACATTTGTGAAATATTCTTATGATAGAATAATAATATAATATTAATTCTTCCCATCGTACTTATTGCCAGTCTGGTCTGGCTCCCTTTGCTTGGCAGAGAGAAAACATTATATCACCTTATTTACAAATAATTTAACTGTATAACAGTTTCAGCTATGTACAAAACTCAACGCGGATCAAACTATTTAAGAACCTCATTTAGACTCTTTTCAACCTCTGCTACTTCCGGGTCTACTGGTAACTGAGACAGCTCGAACTCATGCTTAGCTCCTCCAAGCTTATTTTTCATGGCTACAGAAAACTCCTTAATTGATCCAATATCCATAAGCCATGCAGTAGCGGTGATTCCCATTGCAAACGAAGAAACAGACAGCATTGTCGCATGTGAGACCGCTTGAACAGCATCTTTGACAAAATTGAAATTGGGTGGTCGATGGTTTGCCTCGAACAGATTAGGTCGATCTAAACTTGGTTAGTATTTCCCTGCTTCTCAATCTCGGAGTGTCCGCTATACAGTCAGAAAAAGCTGGTAGCGCTCGGATTTTCTTCTTACATCTTCGGGTTGCCACTGATCGTTTCGCATACAATGCCGCGGCAATGGTCATGGTCGCCGCAGCAGTAAATGCCAGGATCTGTTTGGTCTGTCGCGCAGTTCTCTCTTCAGGAGTCATGCTTTTTTTCTTCTTATTGTTCGTTTGTATCTGACAAATACCTTATGCGAAAATGGTTCCTGTTTCAACTTAGAACTCAGATCTTTATCGTCTCTCCACCTAAAGTTTCAACATGCATGAGCTTGAAATTTCGTGAACTTCGTCTATTTGCCCTTGCCCACATGAAATATCAGCTAATAGAGTATCTCGAACTAACTTGATATCTTATCAGTTGAGGAAGTCAGGTCTGGAATAAACGAAAATGCATCCTCAGATTACCGAGCGAAGAAGAAAGTGTAAGTATTTCCTTGCACTGCCTCCGGCAGGCTGCTCCGCGACTCCGCTTGCGAGGATCATATGCCATTTCTGCTGATATCTCATGATTGTGTAGGAGCAGAGGGAAAGGTGGAATGATACGGTTCAAATGAGTAACAAAAGGTGGATGAAGACCAGCTATAGGTAGCAAACTATGAAGGAGTATTAACTAACAGGAATACAACAAAGTCTGTGGAGAGTTTGTCAAGGCTCTAGAAGAATGTCATGCTCGGGGGATGCTAGCATCAGTAACGGGAGCCTGTGAGCCAGCAGCTCATGCTTTAAACATGTGTTTAAGGCGAGAAAGATTAGAAAGGCAGTCTAGTCACTTCAAAGAGGCTGCTGAGAAGAGGAAACTTGTGGAAAAGAGATGGAAGGAGATGGAAGAGGAAGAGTTTGGTCCTGGAGGGAAGTTAAAAAAGGTTTTTGCAGTTGCGACCGAGGGCCAGAAGTAGACTCAACTACTGCACTTATTTAATCTAATTTGTTCTTGTATATAGTATGGTTGGTATGTTTGAATGTGAATATGTCTCTATCTTCGCAGAATGTTGTGGACCAGGTCTCAATGAGCCCCATACACTCCGCGACGCGGAACTACGTGTCTGGACAGAGCCCAGTCGCCGGAGGCAGAGAAGGGCAACGTTGTACGGCAACTTTGTACGGTCAATCTTTTCTATTAGTTCCGGTTATATCGAGTGTACTAATCTTGTCTAGTCTTCAACAATCTCTTGACGACATTATCTTTCGTAATAATATAAACAACAGCACCCCAGCCACTAAGAGCATCACGATCTTGAGCATTAAGAAGTGCTTGTGAAATAGTTTCAAACAAATCCTCTGGCTCAAGATTAGGTTCCCACAATGATTCACACATTCCGTATAGCTGATCAGTAGCTGTACCAGCCACAATGAAATCTTTAGCAAAATCTATACACCCAATGAGATCGAAACCACAGATGAAAGGTTTATCAGTCTTTGAGTTGATTCCAGCAACAATGGGACCAACAAAAAAGGGTCCAAATCGCTTTTCGTACAAGGTAGAAGACACTAAATTGGCGAACGTCTCTGGTTCCATTCGTCGTTCTTCTCTCATTTTATACATGTTATGTTTCAGTCTGAAATCTTCTGATAAAGTAATCACGTCCGTGGCCAATCCAGTGAGTCCTAAATACACATTTCCATACTCAAAAATCTTTTCGAAATTGGTCGACACTCCTACTGACTGCATTCCAAGTCGCAAATCGCATGCAATTGCTACGCAATCCTTCCCGACCATGGCCACGGCCACGCCACCTGTACTTTGTTAGAGATCAATGCCTCTGGATCTTCTTCCGGTGGCCGACCCACAACCACCCACCGAGGAAGAGAGTGGCGGCGAGAGTGGCGGCGTCCTAACTGTCATAGTCTCATTGTGGGCAATTCCATTGCTATTGTTCTGTTTTGACCTACCGTTAATCTCTTGTGGGTTTGACATTGTGTTATTTGAACCCTATATAAAAAAGGGTGCTTCTGATCTGCTCTGTTTTGCCTTTGGACAACTAACTGCTAGCAACAACCGGAATAATATATGCTTATGAAGATGCTGTGATGCTGTCGCCGCTATGATGATGGTGGTGAACTTGAATAGCGCCGTGCAATAACCAACCCTTACCTAGTGTCACGTGAATGATATAGGGCGATAACTCTAATGGTGTACATACCCTGAAACAGATCAGATGACGCGGGCCGTGATAAGTAATGTCCGTAGGTTGTTCTACTAGTCTTATACCTTCAATGGTGGATGATGACGCCAGCACTCCTAGCATCTCACAAATCAGGCCACATATCTGGGCGGAGCCCAGCTATCGGAGAGTAGAAGCTGGTAGGTGGACGGACTAGCGTAAAGTGAAAATTATATGAGTTCGTCAGGTATCGTAAAAATATTACAGAAAAAATTAGAAGTTTCCAATGGAAATAAAAGAATGATTATACAGTGAGTTCTGGCTGCTCGTCAGCAGCCAAGGATGAAAATTTGTTCTCAGTGGCCTCTGAAACTTTGCCAAAATCAACAGTTATGTTAAAAGCATCGGCATCAGCATCGATTGCGGACTCGGCATCAGTTTTGGTACTATCAGCATTGTTCGTCGCACTGTCTATTTGCGATGAGGGCAGTTTTTCTATTCGATCTTTAATAGCCTTGTCAAGAACTTCAACATAGGTTTTATACCGTATTACCTGTTGAAGAAGGAATCGAGATTTGTTCTCCCAGTTGGTATGAGCCCTGGTCCAATTAGTGGACGAAGGTGTATATACTTGTGCCAGTTTGGGCGCTAAAGCATTGTGTTCAGTAAGATCGTTTTCAGCACGTTTTATATAATCTTCCAAAGTTTTCAATTGTTTGTCCTCATTCAGGTCTGATACCACCATATTATGCCCGGATGGCTTCCATTCTTTAATAACCAATCGGTCGCCAGGAAGAAGACGCCGTCCAGCACCACTGCTACTACTACCCCGCCGAAGAGTGGAAGTAGAGATCGATGTTGTCAATGTGTTAATATTAGAACTACCATCAAAAGGAGCACCCCATCCAAACTCTATATTACTGACCGGATCTTCAAACGGTTCTTTAGAAAGCCTCCCTGCCCAGTAATTACAAGTATAGACAAATTCCTTTGCCACCTCAGGAGTACCTGCTTGGAAAACCAACAGGCCTCTTTGGGGCAATGTCAAAGACCATACGGCAGTAAATCCATTAGTTTTCTTTGGTGATGGTAATTCCTGAGCCATAGTATGACATAAATGGAATCCATCTACCAGATGAGCGTTTTCCATCCAGTTTCCTCCGCCTACAGTGCCATTAACAGGTCCACTGCTGCTACTTGAAGACATGTCAAATTTAAACATCTTAAGTTGGCCTCTTTGAACAACCATGAAAACCTTTGTCCAATCCTTCTTTTTCGGTTTCTTGCCCGTACTAGGATCGACATATGGTCTATACATTAGAATTCCTTCCTTAGCCCACGGAGCTCCTTGTAATTCTAGTTCCATTTCATCCGCTAGCTCTTTTTCAATTCTTGAGAAATCTGCGAAATCGTCTTCCTTTTCGTCTAGTGCTGGTGCACTATCCTCTTCTTTAATCATTGAATTCCATAGTAATCCGGCAAATCCGACTGCATGGCGACTGAGACCACCAAAATTATTAGATATGCTCGTTTCAAGAGAATATGACGATGCAAGAGAATCATGCCGAAACCCATCGTTCGTGCGATCAACAATGCTAATTCTGCTTTGATGAGGTTCCAAATGTTTATTCCCACGCAGTCTGGAAAGATTCATTCTACCAAAAATTGAAGAAGATCCGGATGGCTGTATCTGTCCAGTTGAAATTATCGATGGAGTATGATCATGACCAGTCGGTGAATAAATTCTTGACAACGGAGAAAAGGGAGAATTCTCAATAATGTGTAATTTTAATGGTTCCTTAGACACAGAGGCATAAAAGGACCTTAAAATAGTTTCTAATTGAAATTCCCATTCCTTTGACATGGTTTCTAGATGATTATCCTGAACCAACAATAATGTATCATAATTCGATGATGATATCACAGAGATTCTCTTGGCACCAAAATCTTCTGATCTGCGACCAATATTTGGTGAATGCGATTGGTGTTGTTGTCCTTGTTCAAACGGCCTTTGGGCACGAACTGTTTCTAGCGTGTTCTGAATAAATATTGATCGAGACATTTTCTTGGTAGTGGTATGATCTGCAGCATACAAATCAGTGTTTAGCAAAACTAGAGCATAGGTAATAGTGTAAACAACATTTGCATCATGAAACCCATGATTTGGGTTTTGAGAAATCCATGCTTGGGAAAATGCTTCAATTACGCGGTTGAGTTGCTGAGATTCTCCTTTCATATATAGTTTATCGCATAATACCCTTAGAGCCGTCAATATGCTTTTGTTTTGAAAATCAAATAGGTCCATATATTCAGCTCGGATCTGATGCTGCCTTTCGCCCTCGTTGCCCAACCAGCTGGCATATTCATCTTCATTGACAAAGGTAGCAGAGTGGTTAAAGAGATGCTGAGCTACAGATGGTTCATCAAGGTTGTTGCTAATAGATTTTACGTGTCCATCTTGATTATTATTAGGTTGTTCCATCTCCTGATTGACGGATTGCTTGACTATTGTTGTAGTTGTATTGTCGCTCTTCTGAGAAGCACTAATTGTCTCCTTAGGAATGCTGGATAATGAGCTACTCGGACTGAGTGGATCAGAAGTAGCGACAGTTAAATCAGTAGCAGTTGAATTGGTGGATGAAAGACCGGGAGGATCACTCTGTACTTTCGCATCCAGAGCATCGTCAAGATTAGATGGTCTGGAAGGCGGGAAATCAGCAACAAATGGAGAAATGGGATCGATTGCAAGTATCGGTTTGTTTTCGGAAGCAAATATATCAGTAATCGGCAGTGAAGGAGGCAGCAACAGTTCGTTTGAATTCTATAAGAAATGTTAGCGTAAGCTCAGGGTCCTGGTAATCCGAGAAAGGTACTCACCAAAGAATATGACATATCCGGTGGACTGGGTAGAGAGGTTGTATTGGATGTGTTTTTTGGATTAGCTGGTAATTGATTTACTGGCGGGCTTTTAGCGGCTGGCGTAGGAATAATGTTAACTGTAGTTGACTTGGATTGTATGCCTCCAGGTCCAGAAGATAATAAATGTGACGATGGAGCATTTGTATGTGCCCTCGAGCTACTAGTACTACTAGTACTGCCGAACAATCTACGAAAGAATGCTGACGGTTTCTTGGATGATTCTTTAACCATAATGATTCAGGATGTTCGATTGTTAGAAAAAACAGTTGTAGGATTCCACACTCTCAGTCCATTGATATAATAAATATAATTCACCAAACCTTAATTTCAAATCCAATCCTTATCCAAAACACATACGATTAAACAGTATAAAAAAGGAAACTGAGAAAATGAAATAGAGATGGGATCTTGCTTTTATTTTTTTTCCGATTCCAGGCGGTTAGGATTGGATTAATAATTTTTCTTAATCTTTCCGATCGTGTGTCTTCTGCACCAGTATATGCAAACTGGATATTCACTTCTAAGCGAGCAAATGTTCAACACAAACCGCAAAGCAGACAGTAAAATAATGAACAGCTTTTATTTACCAACTTTGTTTCTAGTTGTTCAATGTCTGAAGTTTCAGAGGTCCATGTGAAACATGGTGGTTGAATAGGGGTAACGATAACTTTCCACTTCGGAAAACGGTACATGTGAGATCGGAAATATTAGGGTTTATAGCTGTAAACGGTGTTAATAATAAAGGGGTAATTAAGAGGAGGACAGAACGACGAGGTGGAAAGGTAGACCGATAACTGGTTAGCAGATTAGCTGAGAATTAAGATGGTTCAACTACAGTCGGTATTGAGTGGTATGTCTACTTTAACCGCATGTCCACTCGTTTTCCGTTCTCAGTGTGTTACTATGTTCTGAGATATCGACCCTGAACAACACACAAATCGGGAAACACACCCTAAACCGCATTGCTCGTTGGCTGACCCTGAGAGTGGGCCCCTGAAAGATCGTCGGTCCTAACAAGGAATAAATAAACGATACGACGCGTTTGGTACGCGCTGAAATATTCATCATCAACACTCGAAGCTCGAACTTCACTCGAGTAGCTTCGCCTATCTACCAGCCCAGCTCGCTCAGCGAGCACAACGGGTCCGGGCAGAGCCCGGCCGCCGGAGGCAGAACGGAAGAAATTGTTAAAGCAAAATGTCATAATTTACAGCAAAAATATTATTTTAAATTAAAGTAACATTGCAATACCAGCAGCGATGACGCCAAAAATAGATGCAGAAAGAATACTGGCAGCACCAGTGGATTCGGCGAATGGAACCGACGAGACTGAAACTGAAACAGGGGCAACTTCTGTACCATTAGTGGTAACATTGGAAAACGTGGCGACAGTAGCAGCAGCGGCTGCAGGAACTGGTACAACAGTAGCGGTCTCGAAAACTTGACCGTTGGCAGTGACAGTGATGAGCTGGGTCTCATAGATGACAGAAGTAGTCACAGCAGCCACAGCAGGAGGAGCAGGAGGGCTGGTGGCAACTGGAGACTCAGTTTCAGGGGTAACGGCAGGGGTCTCAGTCAATGGACAGACAGTGGTGGTGACAAACACTTCACCATTGGCAGTATAGGTAACAAGCTTGGTTTCGTATTTGAGAGAAGGAGTAGAAGTGCTCGAGGTGACATAGGTGTTGGTGACATAGTGGCAGCTGACAACATTAGAACCAGTGCAAGAAGTAATGGTTTCAACAACAGTGGCCTTGACAACAACTTCACTAGTAGAATAGGCAGTAACAGTGGGTTTGGCAGTGGAATTTTGGAAGCCAGAAGAAACAGCCACAGCGATAACACCACTTGGAGCTGCAGCCAAGCTTGAAACCGTGGCAACAGTAGTAGGAGCAGCAGACGAAGTGGTGACAGGAGGATCAGCTAAAAGACCGGCCTTAACAGCTTGAGCAAAGTTAACACCATCTTGAACATTGTTGAAAGCCTGAGAAGCATCCCAAATCATAACACCTCCAAACGAAGGATAGTTCTGTTGAAGGTACTGAGCAGCTTGAATAACAGTGGCAGCAGGTTCATAACCCGAGCTGGCAGCACTTGGACCACCAGGGACCCCCAAATAGATCTTTGCCTTTTTGTTGTCAGAGGTTGAAGTAACAAACTGATCCCAAGCAGCATAGTTAAAGGCAGGGTTGGCATCATCAGCCTCCCAGTTTTGAATGCCACAGTTGTTATTGTAGAATTGAACAAAAATGAAATCAAAGTCGGAATTGGTAATGGCATCACCAAGGAAAGTACTAGGAAGAGGGCATACGGGAGCACCAGAAATGTAATAGGTCTTGGAAGTATCAGTAGCATAGTCTTTTCTCAATTCATCGACAAACGCAGCATATCCGGTAGAGTCGCCATTCTCGATATCCAAATCGAATCCATCAACAACCGCGTCACCAAATGGTCTAGTAGTAGAATCACCACCGCCAAAAGTGTTCCAAATAGTATCAGCAAATTCCTTAGCCTGGTTATCATCAGTAAAGCCATAGTTACCAATGGCACCACCTAAAGAAAGAAGAACAGTCTTACCAAGAGATTGACAAGTCTTGATATCATCACCAATATTAGGACAAGATTCAAGACTCGAATCTGGAAAGTTGGGACCACCACAAGAAGGACCAAAGTTGACTTCAGGTAGATTTCCAGGTCCAAAGAAGGTATTAACAAAAGATAAAACTACAATATCAGTGGAAGAGTCTTGACAATAGGTAGCAAGACTTTGCTGAGTGTTTGCGCCGCCAGCAGAGTTTTGTCCCCAGTAAAGGGCTACATTGGTATTTGCACTGGCGTCCACAGCAGAAACGGCCTTCCCAAGCACAGCTAAGGAAGACACAATTACGGGTAAAGATAACAACATTATGAAAATGAAACTGAAAATAAAAGAGTGACTAGAGTTGGGATTTCAAATGAATGACTAAGATGTGGTGAAGAACAAACAGGCCCGTGCGAGATGCAACACTTTTATACTATTATCTATTAATGCCCTCTCTCCCTAGTAGTCTTCTGACGAAACTTCATCCTCCTCACCCCCTTAGCATACCGATAGGGGGGATCGACGCATGAAGTATGTTTATGTTTACTTTCTGTCGAAGGATTCCTAAATAGACTGTGCTATGCATAAGGTATCATGTAACGAGCCTGGAACGGGCTGCGAAGCTACTGATTAGGTGAAGATCTGGAATATTTCGCTTAAACTGGGTGCTTGGGCCGCTAGGTGGTTACTACAAATGGGATCGCGTCTGCTACTGCGCATTATTGAAAAAAACTTCCATATATATGGAATGAGTGAAGTAGAAGAAATGAAGAGAATACGCGATTAAACAGTGGTAACCAAACATTCGGCCAGACCATCAGACTGGGTCCATCATCAGATCCCAACTCCCAATCATCACCAACGCGAGATCATCACCACCATTGACATCAACATCCGGCAAAGAGAGAAACATATCAATCCAATAGATTTATTCAAGTAGTAGTAATAGTAATAATAATAGCATGTATGGTCTCAAGCGGTAGTAGGCGACCACAGCAGAAGAGATTTTTCATGATTGTTTCGGAACTGCGAAGAGAAGCTGAATATCGAGACAGCCAGAACGAGACGCACGCATGTCGTGGTAAATCAACATGTAAATCAACAGCTTAATCGTGGAATTGGTGCAATCACAGAGAATAAGCAGCTTCACGTACGGCACCAAACGGCACTCTGAGCTGTTGATCTGTCTTAATTTCTGCAATAAAGTCGACCTCGTTATTAAAATGCGCCGTCGAAAACGAGACGACGACAGAGCGAAGCAGAGTGAGCCAGCTGGCTGACTCTTCCATTGGGTGAACAAGTGTACAACATCAGCTCTTATTATAACCACATTCAGGGGTAACCAACAGATGCGGCACTGCTGATACGCGAGTGCAGAAAAAATACCGTGACTACGACGCTACGTGCCAAGCAGCTCGAGCAGCGAGCACAACAGGTCCGAGCTGAGCCCGACCGCCGGAGACCGACCCCAACTCCGCTTCGCCTCCGGCGGCTGGGCTCTGCCCAGACCCGTTGCTCGAGCTTCGCTCGAGTCCGTCTGTGTACGAGCCAGCGTTGTACACTATATAGGCAGGCATGTAGATCAGCTGACTGACCTCGGTAAAATCACCTTGTAGAATAGCCAGGTAGGCAAAAAGAGCTGTGTACTGTGTTTCAATAACGCCCATGTGTTCTTTGCACAACAACAAATAAACTGTTTCAGGTCAGCACTGTCAAGCTTTTTAAAATAAGGTTCTCGAAATAAGCATGCAGGCAGATATGCAGGGATGGCAAGAAGGCCCTGCTCCATTAACGAGATCAGGCCCAAAGTTCCAGCGATTTAAGACTGGGTAAACAAGTACGGCTGTCGTGATTCTTTACCCAATCTTAAAATACAGTAACCTTCTCTTTGTTTCACATAGAACAGACAGCAGTTATTGTTTCCCAACGGGACGGTGTGAACTCAGCCAGGGTCTGCCTCCGGCGGCTGGGCTCCGCCCAGACCCGTAGCTCGAGCTTCGCTCGAGAAAACGGGATATCTATCTACGCGTCCACGTACCAAGCAGCGAGCACAACGGGTCCGGGCAGAGCCCGGCCGCCGGAGGCATTGCAGAGGAGCCTATTTCAGCTTTTTCAGGGGTAAGAATGCACGATGCTTATGTCGAGGTAGTACGGGTTTCATCCTCAATTATGGCAACAAGTTTGTTAGCAATCATACGATTTTGACAAGATTTTAATAGTGTAAGTATACTCTGGTATTCGTGAAACCGCTTCTAAAGTTTTAAGATTCGTACCAGAACGTTGTTTTACACCCCCCTAAGCAACTTTTTTTATGATTATAGAGAGGTAGAAATATACTACATAACAGATAGATTTTGACCGCTGTTCGCGACTTCCCATACAAACGCGTTCATCTAATAACGGGGTTGGTTGACTTTGAATGACAATTTGCCACTGATCTGAAGACTAAACAAGTAAAAACGCTATTTTTATTGAAATATTACTATGAACATGATCTCCCAGCAACCTGTATCTGGCGTTAAATCTTTGAAATTCGGGCTGAAACATCGTTTTGCACCCCCTAAGCGACGTTCTCCTCGCGCTCCGCCTCCGGCGGCTGGGCTCTGCCCAGACCCGTTGTGCTCGCTTCGCGAGCAGCTAGGAGTTTGAACGATTAGGCTGCTCCCTCCTCTCCTCCGAGAGCGAAGCGAGCACAGTGTGAGACCAGGAGGGCCAGTTCAGGTACTGTAAGGCAGTCCAACTTCAACAACGAGAATATCTTAAATGCGCATCGAGAAGCTGTGCAAACTCCCAGCTGCTCGCGAAGCGAGCACAACGGGTCTGGGCAGAGCCCAGCCGCCGGAGGCGACGAGGGTACCCCTTCGTGATGTAGTAATTTTATTTTATTTGTCACCAGCCAGCCAGCGTGTACCGTTGTTTCGTAGTTTTTTACAAGTTTGCCCATATTTTCCCTTTTTCCTTTTTCCTTTTGCTATTCGTATTTCCCTTCATAAATAAATAATAATAATAATAACGAGATCAAACGCGAACTCTTTTTCTTAGTGGAGCTGCTGGGCTGTGGGATCGCGCCAGCCTCTTGGTCACTTGTAGCTGATCTCGGATGATATCGTATACCTCTACACCGTACTTGTCGACCCAATGCCAGTAGTAGGCGACATTTTCAAAATCTTCAAGGCTTTTTATCTTGCTTGACGAGCGCACAATGGCCTCTATAAATATATCGTGCATTACCACGTTGTTACGACAACAGTAATCAATCTGGTCGGGAGAGAAGCCCAGTTTCTGTACTGTCATTAATCTCCACTGCTCGAGACGTGCCTTGATACAAGCTTCCTGGTTAGAATAAGGCCGTTCGGCTGATGCGAGGAACATTGACGTTGTCGATGTGTGGTTGGTGCCACTATTAGATGTTGACGCGGTAGCATACGAGCTGTATGGAGGAGAGTTGTCAATATCCATCATGTTGAGTTGTAGCGTAGTAGCGTAGCGTAGTAATGTACTGTAGTTACAGTGGTTGTGATAGTAGTCGGAGTAACTGCGGTGTAGTAGTAAACAGCAGCAGTACCAGTCGCAGTACCAGTAGAGTCGAACAACAGTAGTAGTAGGAGTAGAGTAGCAGCAGAGTAGCAGTAGAGTTGTAGTAGACGTAGTAGATCAGCCCTCGTTATACTGGCAATTATGTCTCGTCGTTGTACAAAATACAAAAAAAAGTCTAACAATGAATGAAGATGGGCATCTCCGCTCTATATATGATTTTTAGCTTCTCGCTTGCACCATCATCAGGTCCGACGACCGAATATACCAGCCAGCCAGCCTAACCTGCCTACCAGCCCCAGCCCAGCCCAGCCCAGCCTGCTAATTAACCAGCCTACCAGCCTGCCAACCTTGGCAGGTTTAACGCACCATCAGCACGCGACTGGCAGGCTGGGATGGTGGTGGTAGACAGGCAGCGGTGAAAAGCGCGGTAGACAGCGCGGTAGGCAATGGCAGTCAGTCGGCTGGACTTAAATTTTTCATTTCCCTATTTAATTTTCTTTTTCCCATGCCCATCGCTGTCTGTCTGTCGGCTGCTATTCTCTCTCCTCTTTCCGGTCTCCGGGTTACTGCTACTGCTACTACCACAGCTGAAGGCCTTAAAGTTCAATGCACTCCCGCCTACTTCGAGGGAGCCATTAACCATTTTGGTTCAAAGTTTTTCTCGTGTTTCTCACTTCGATTTTCCTATACGGGCCAGAATATAACCATAAGCGACCGTGGGACCAGCCACGGCTGCTGTCCCTTGCCCTACGCCAAATTACAAAATTTTCATCAGGCCCGCTACCGCTGCCGTTCTCGCCTTGCCGTCGGCTACGGGATTCGCCTCCGGCATTGCTCGCTTCGCTCGTTCTTTCGGCGGCCTGGCAGAAACTGTGGTGTATCCCGGTCTGCCTCTGGCGGCTGGGCTCTGCCCAGACCCGTTTGCTCGCTTCGCTCGGGACGGGTGGGTCGCCTGCTCTGTCTGGCTGGCCTGTTAATGAGGAGTCTTCGTCTCGTCTCGGTCGGTATGGCGTCTGAGGCACAACATCTTGGTAGACTGACGATTACTATTGCTGCTCATTAAATCGGCATCTAGTACTAGAAGACGAAGACGAAGAGGTATCGATGGCAGTGCCAGTAGTAGTGTGATGATCTCGAATGGACATGAAGACATGTTTTCGGACTTCATGTGTAATCCGTTGCTATGAGCCGACAGGACAGATGATAAGTTTGATAAGTTCGATGGCGTCTTGATCTGGCCATGCATTATTCGGCTCCAATCAAACTCGTTTTTAGGAGTACGGAGTGAATGGCTGACGGTTTGTAGCTGTACTGATGAATGAATCAGGCACTCGCAAAGATGGGTTGTTCCCTACCACTCCCGTTAAGTCATCGCCGAGTGAAGACGACAGTAGTACTCTCTTGCGTATAATGTGTATAGATCATACTTAATTTGAATCAAGTTTTGCAAATAAAGCTCCTTGTAATTTGATGCCAGGAATTGTTTCTTCAAGGTGCCGCAGAAGAACCCACTTAAGCTACAGTACTATGGCTATAAAAGCTATAAAACGTTTCACAAATTGCAAGCTACCGATCACAATGTACACGACATGAAACACAGTATGATTCCCGCTTTTCAAAACAAATGAGCGAAGCGAGGACGGACAGTCTCTCTTGCGAATCTTACGGGCGAGTAGTCTTATTTATCTTCGAATTAAGTATGATCCGTATGATGTCCGTAAATTTTTTCGTAAGAGAGTACTACTATCCGTCCTCGCTCGTCTGTATTTATCCCCTCAGCAAACTACTCTTAACTAATATCGGCTCCTGCCAATGATTAATCAAGAGAACAACCAAAGTTTTTTCTCCGCAGATAGTAACAACAAGGCTACTGTTCTGCTTATGATGCCCCGTCCTCGCGCATGAACGGTTCCTCTCGTACTAAGTTCAATTATAGCAAGAGCCGACTTCGAAAATTTAGAGACGGAGGGACAGAGGGACAGATAGGCACAGAGGGACAGAGGCACATAGGGACAGAGGCATATAGGGACAGAGGCACATAGGGACAGAGGCACATAGGGACATAGGGACATAGGGACATAGGGACATAGAGGCATAGGGGCATAGGGACATAGGGACATAGAGACATAGGGACATAGGGACATAGGGACATAGAGACATAGAGACATAGGGACATAGAGACATAGGGACATAGAGGCATACGGGCATAGGGACATAGGGGCATACGGGCATAGGGACATAGGGACATATAGACGACACAGAACCGCCAAGACGGCGGTTCTGAAAATGATCCTCTAGGCTATTATATAACCTCTAGCTTACACATGTTGCTCAATAGGCCTAGAATTGGGTTAGTAGTTTCAACTTACCATCTGTGTGTGTAACCGTTCATGCTGTTCACTAGTTCTTGTTCATATTTCAGCTTTTCTCATCAGCTCTTCGTCGTATATTCACTATTCTTGCCCAGTGTCTTTCTTGCTGCCGTGTTCGCTCTGCCATCTTTTATCTTCTTATGTTATTATTTTCTTTAACTCTCTTATTTTTTTATTCATGTCGCTATTCTTGAATTTCCAGTTTCATCCCCCGGACCCGCCCCTAGTTATTGGTTCTATTGACTCCAGGTTTTGTCGTCTTCATTCTATATTAGTTGCGTTGCTTTTGATGGTCATTTCATTTTACTGCTGATTCATTTCTTTGACTGTCCATATCTTGTGGGATTGTCACTTTTGTTGATTTGTTTTCTTTGCCATGTCAGTTCCTCATTTGGTTGTTTAAAGTTCTTGATTTTTCGTTTAGTCGTTTTTGTTTAGAAGTTTCTCCGTTTGGTTGGATGTTTGGATGGTTCGTTGTTTCGCTGTTGGTTGTTTGATGGTTTGGTTGTTTGGTCGTGTTTCCTGATGGTTGCTGATGGTTTCTGGTTTTTTACTTTGGCTATTTGGCTTTTCCTGTCTTTTAGCTGCTTGGTCATTCGTGATTTACACTTGTTTTATGTTTGGCCATTGGTTCTTTCAGTTCTGCTTGTTTCGTTGTTCGGCTGTTTGTGGTGTTTCTGATTTTTTACTTCGGTCATTTGGCTCTTTTTGTCTGTAGCTATTTACTAGTTTGGTCTTTTACTTCGGCCATTTGCCTGTTTCTGTCATCAGCTGCTTGGTCATTTCGGCATTTACTTGTTTTGTCGTTTGGTCATTTCGTCTTTCAGTTTTGTTCCTTTGTTGTTTCGTTGTTTGTTCGTTGTTTGGTGGTTTCTGGTTTCTGGTTTCTGGTTTCTGGTTTCTGGTTTTTCGCTTGATCATTTGGCTCTTTTTGTCTTCAGCTATTTAGTAGTTTGGGAACTTTTTTTTTTGGTCTTTTACTTTAGTCATTTAGCTTTTTCTGGTTTTCAGCTGCTTGCTCATCTCGCATTTACTTGATTTATCGATTGGTCTTTCAGTCTTTCAGTTTCTGTTCCGTCGTTGTTTCGTTGTTCGGTTGTTTGGTTGTTTGGTGGTTTCTGGTTTGTGGGTTTTTCCTTCGGTCATTTGGCTCTTTTTGTCTTTAGCTAGTCATTTAGCTTTTTCTGGTTTTCAGCTGCTTGGTCATCTCGCATTTGATTTATCGATTGGTCTTTTGGTCTTTCAGTTTTGGTTCTTCGGTCATTCGGCTCTTTTGTTTTTAGCTATTTGGTAGCTTGGTCTTTTACTTCGGTCATTTGGCTTTTTCTGTCTTTAGCTGCTTAGTCATTTACTTGTTTTATCGTTTGGCAGCTTGTTCTTTTAGTTCGGTCATTTGGCTCTTTCTGTCTTTTAGCTGCTTAGCTATTTTATCTTTTGGTCTTTCAACTTTTAGTTTTTTAGCAGTTGTTGTTTCGTTGTTTCGTTGTTTCGTTGTGTCGTTGTTTGGTTGTGGTTGTTTGGTCATTATTCATTAAGTTGATCTTGTTTAGTCAGTTGGTTGTTGGTGATTTTTTTGGTCTCATAGTTGTTTGGTTGTTTGATGGATTTCTTTTTGTTTTTAGTGGGCTTTGGCGTTTCAGATGTTGGTCGCTTGGTAAGGTGCTTTGATCGCAGTTCGGTCTTTTACTTTTCTGAAGGCTTGGTTGTTCGGTCATTGGGTTGTTGGTGGCTTATTTGGTCTTTTGGCTGTTTGGTTTTCTGATTTTTGTTTCCGTTATTTGGCGATTGTGTCTTGGGTTGCTCATGTTGGGTTGCTCATGGTCATTGCAGACTTGTAGGTTTTCAGTTTTAGTCATTCTGTCCATTTTTTTTATTTGTCTATCTCCTCATTGATTCCTGCTTTTTTCTTAATTTCACCAGGTTTTTTTTTTTGCTATTCACGTTATTATTTTTTATTTATGTCCTCGCCTCTTTTAATTATATGCCGCCCCCCCTGAATTTGTACGTATTAAGCTTCCTTATCTTATGTATGTAAAGTGTCAAACTTATAGTTAAAGTTACGCGTAGGAAGAGATAACGTTACTTTAGACTGAAGGGGGACAGGCAAATATAGTTCAAGCACGGGAGGAAAGCGTTTCTTTTCCATGTCTCATGTAGTTTAGTACATTTGGCTACCTTATTTGTCCTAGGTTAAAGCATTTAAGCTTCCTTATCCATCCATGCGCGGCAGCTCTTAGCTCAAAAGCTTATAATTAGGAAAAGATAACGTTTTTTAAGAAAGCATTAGATAAGGGACACGCAAATTGAGTATTACTATTGAGACATGTCTCTCTTTAGAAGAGATACGCTGGAAGGGGAAGGTAATGTGGTTGCGAATGTATTAGACCAAAGAAGAACAGACAGATGCGAATTCCATAAAATAGGACCATATATTGGACATATATTGGTACACTAGATGATAGAACGCTTTTTCATATGTCTCATATAGGTCACTGCATTCGGTCTGCCTCATTTTCTAAGTTTGTGCAGCTAGCACATGTAACCTTTTATTTCCTTCCCCTTACATATACTCAGGACTGATTCTTCTCGAGTTGCCTTGGAAAACACTCAAAATGGCATGGAACGACCTGCATATAGTGCTGTTAAGCACATGGAAGTCCCTTATCGTCCAACACTGCATATTGATCTAGTGCATACAATGTTTCCCTGCATACTGCGTGTTTTTTGATATGCGCGGTTAGGGGCAAAATAGCGGCAGTCGCCCAATAAGCAGGGTAATTAGTTTGATAGAGTGAAAATATATAAGAAAATACGCTGACGATATGCAGATTTATTAGAAAATACTATGAAGACATGCAAGTAATGATAAGGATAAAATTTAACTTTTTAGGCTAAGCACCTGTTTATCTCAACTCATCTTACTCATCTCTCATCGCAAAGATAAATACCATTAGATTCTTTGATGATGTAACAGAATTTATTAATTATGGTATAAAGGCGAGTAAAAACTTATGTTTTTCTGAAACAGCTGCATAAATGCACGATAACGATAACGATAACGTTTAGCTTTTTAGGTTAATGCCTGATCGTCGTCTTACCTTAGGCTGCAAATGGTGAAGATAGGCTAAAGATAGGCTTTCTATCACGTGAGTATGGGAATTATTTCTCAAGAAGTGGAGAAGGGGAGACTTAATAAAATACTAATGGCAAGGGAAATAAAAAACGGTAAATTGGTAAGAGCAATTGCCAGACATTTATAACCGTTTAAACTGCATACACTTAGGATTCACATGAGTTTGCCTAATAACAGGAATATTTATTATGTAGGTGATGTGAGTTATTGGCTTCACCCATACTAAAATATCGATCCTACAAAACTACACACTTTCCTCATCACTGCCGAGTGCGATCCGTTGGTGTATCGTCAACACTTCTTGTCGCGAGTAATTATCTTCGGAGTCCTGGCTAATAGCAAGGGGCGTACGCAGGGTAACACTCTGCATCACGTGATATGACAAACTAGTCTTTCAATCACAGACCAGGAGCTTGTAATTTAATGTTTGTGCTTAGATGTTTCTAATCGTATCAGAATATTTTATTTCTCCCTGTCTGTCCATACTAACAGGAATAACCGCCATTTATTGAAGGTTTTTCACCGCTGATTTCGCGTTTAATTGGACTTAGCAAGCTAATTGTTCTCAGAAACAAACACAACCATGAGAGAGATTAAGGAGGACGACTCGTCACTTCGTGGTGCGTCGTCTATGATCATTATCACTGGCAAGCCTGATCGGGAGAATTTGTACTTTTAGAGGAGTATATTTTACAGCGGTGGTAGCGGTGATAGCGGTCGCGGTGATGCTGGTGCTGGCCAAACGGGTCTGGACAGTTGGGAGTTTGGAAGAGAACGCCGCACCTCTTCCACGTCCCATCGAGGATGAGGGCGACGCGTGCCTAACGCGTCCATCTCGCGGTGAAGAGAGAGATTGTTAAGAAAAACAACATTGTTCTCTCAGTTAGTTTGTCATCATTCTTTCTATCACAAACGAAAAAATATAATGATGCCAGTATCTGAACATGGAGGAGACGGCGACGGCGATGTCGTTGTTGCCTGCGGTCGGTGAAGAAGAAGACGTTCCCGTTACCAAACTTCAAGTAAGTATTCCCGTGGTCTGCCTCCGGCGGCTGGGCTCTGCCCAGACCCGTTGCTCACTTCGCTCGTAGTCAGGCCCTACGGGCGATGCTGAACCTACGAGCCGACTCTCCCAGCCCTCCGCGAAGCGGAGCAACGGGTCTGGGCCGAGCCCAGCCGCCGGAGGCAGAGCAAAAACACTGACTAACTGGTTCGTAGTGTGACGGCATTTCAGCAGCAGATCTCCAGAGACCGAAGGACGCTGGGAATCATACGGTAGAGGCTATTTCGTACACGCCTCGACGGATGCTAGCAGAGGTTAAGGGGTTTTCGGATAATAAGATGGAGAAGTTATTAGCAGAAGCAGGTAAATATGTTTCTATGGGATTCACTACTGCCACCGAGTTCCATCACCACTAGGTCAAAGCAGTGGTATTGAGACCGGATCCGTCACTGAAGTGTTTGGCAAGTTCCGTACCGGCAAAGTTCCAATTGTGTCACACTCTGGCAGTGACATGCCAGTTGCCTATTGAAATGGGTGGAGGCGAAGGCAAGTGTTTGTATATTGATACAGAGGGTAATTTCACACCTTAGCAATTACTGTCCATTGGCGAACTGTTTGGTTTAAGCGGCACCGATGCGCTGGATAACGTTGCCAACGCCCGTGCTTATAATGCAGACCACCAGCTGGATTTGTTAGACCAAGCCGGAGCTATGATGGTTCAGATGCGGTTCGCGATTCTAATCGTCGATTACATTATGGCTCTCTACCGTATCGATTACAGTGGCCGAAGGCGAGCTGTCTGCTCGTCAGACACATCACGCGCATGCTTCAGAGACTCACTGATGAGTTTGGCATTGCCGTTGTCATTACAAATCAAGCATCTCTAACCCCTATAACCCAGACCCAAAGAAACCCCTTGGCGGCAATATTATCGCCCACTTCTCGACTACTCGTCTATCATTCAAAAAGGCCAAAGGTGAAAACACAAGATGCTCCATCTACGATTCACCTTGTCTTCCAGAGAGTCAAGTGGAATTTGTCATTGCGAAGACGGTATCCGCGATCCTAGAGATGATAAAGAAAAATCAAACGGCACCGACTAGTAATACAACCATGTAATGAGTTACGAAATATAATCCTGCTCCGCTTGTTGCGCCGCCTCCGACGACTGGGCTCCGCACAGACCCGTAGCTCGCTCCGCTCGTTTAGCTGAATCGAGCGGGAGCAGTAAACGGAATCGACCGTCTGGTCTACCGTTGTCGCAGATAACGACTGTCGCCATGAGGCCTTAATGTTAACAGTTGTAGCACTGAAAAAAGATCAATATACTTAGGCGAGTTACACCGATATGATCAATTATAGATATGTTCAAGCGCTTGTTAATTGGGAATTTAAGGACAAAATGACTCCTTTCCACGCAAGGGCTCCCATATTTCTGTTTCTCTTTGTATTGAAAGATTCCTTACTACTCAGAGCCCCGTCCTCGCTCTCACTATTCAGCTTTGCCGCACGAAACAGAGCCGCACACGCCGCATATGTCGATTAGGGTGGGCGGCTGGGAGGATTGAAGTGGTGCCATTTTTTGGTGGTGGTAAGGTAAAAAGGCAAGGAATCTGATTGGACCGAAAACGCAGTTCACGGTTTGAAATTTCGAATATCAAATTGACATATAACATCACAGTTGTTTTCTGCTTGCACGCTTGTTCCGTCGTCGGCTTTTTTTATTAATAACTGAAGAAAAGAAGACTAAACCCGCTCAAAGTGTAACTGAGATTTCAAGTATGTGAACGAGATGGGATCACGATGGGAGGGAGGGAGGGAGAGGAGATATAGAGATTCAGGCTGAGGTTGATGAGATATGGGCCGCGACCAAGACTACGACTACGACTAGGATTACGCTAGAATGCCGGTGTAGTGTCGTTTTTCGAGGGCGTGTTGGCTTGTTGATCAATTGATCCAATTGCCACGGTACCCTCCCTCTCTGCTGCCTCCGACGGCTTGCCCTGCCCAGACCCGTAGCTCGCTTCGGTCGTTGCTAACATCTCTGTAGAATGCTTGCTTCATCATTATTCCGAAGATCAATGTTGGCTAGTGTTGCCAGACCAATGGCCAGAACCCCTGCTGTCGCCACTATTCGGGCCTTTTCAAGATCCTCCATCGCATTGTCCGCCAAGGTCACTCCTCACAAGGAGCCAACTGTGTCCAAGTCATTGGATGACGTTGACGGCGAGGCTTCTCTCTTTGGTGAGGGTGGTAAGCCAAACACCATTCCTACTGATTTTGAACAGGCCACTGGTTTGGAACGTCTCGAATACCTTGGTAAACTCAAAGGTATTGAGATCTTCGACGACCAGCCTCTTGATGCCTCGAGAACCGGCACCATTACCGAGCCTATCATTATCGACAGTTATGACCATGAAAGATATGTTGGTTGCACCGGCTCTCCAGCTGGATCTCACGAAGTCCAGTGGCTGCGTCCTTCAATCAACAAGGTAGGCCGTTGTTGGGAATGTGGTAGTGTTTATAAGTTGAACTACATTGGTATTGAGGGCGAGCATCATCATTAAATGGTTACCACCAGCTACCAATTATCGACTGCCCAGTTCTTTTTTATTATTTTATATTTAACAGTGAAATCTTCGTTCTATTCGTGTAGCCAACCAATAACTGAATAACCAATATATCTGTTATGCACCCTGGCGCTCTCTCGCTTCGCGTTCAGGAGTGCCTCAAGCGGCTGGGCTCCGCCCAAACCCGATGCTCGCTTCTCTCGTTAAGTGTGGCCCAACGCGATCCGATTTCTTTCTTATATATCCAATTGCGTTTGCACAAACCACTCCACAGCTGTCAGTCCCTGTCCTACCCTGCATATCACGAACACTCAACTAATGCACTTATCCATCCACAAACCCCCTATAAGCGCCTTCAGCGCTGCGCTCGGTTTTCGCTGACCACTGGTTTTCCCAAACGCTACTACTAGCCTCATACATGCCTAATACGGATATTCCACTTCTGTGACTGCTTTAGCCATCCGACTCAGAACTCATGCTACCCACTCACTCTCCGCATGCCAAACTGGATCGCACCCAGGCCATACGAATAGTAGCAGTGCAAGAAGTACATTCAACTCGACATCGACTATCGACATCCACATTTCGACATTCGACCAAGAAAATAAAATAAAGTACGTGAAAGAGTGGATTAAAGGGTAAAAGGATTAGGTGAACGGACGGCGAAGTAAAATCAAGTGAATGAATGGATAAATGAGTGAGAAACAACAAGAGCAGTGGTGGTAGTAGTGAGCGTGAAGACAACAATCGAATCAAGAACGACAAGCTGACACTGGCATCAATGACCCCAAAAAACAAGAAGCAGTGAAGTTGTCGAGTTTATCTACAATCTTTGGTGCGATATCGAGAGATAGATACGTGACTACAGCTGTTGGTCTTGAGGGCCTCGACGAAGCCGATTCTCTACGAACCATGCTGGCAACTTCATCACGTATAGCACCCCAAAGCATAAAAATCAATTACACGCTGCCACTATCGCTGTAATCTCATCAACACTTTCACTCATAACATTTCTTGACCATTACCTCACCCTACTGTGTACCGCTTGCTTTGTCCCGAATCACAGCCTACACCCTCAGCCCTCCCAAGCTCCGTGAAACGGAGTTTCTACGAGTCTGGGTAGGGCCCAGTCGCTGGAGGCAAACCACCTGTACCCTATACTAACATAGAGCGTAGTCAACATGCCTAAGAAGAGAGCTTCCAACGGACGTAACAAGAAGGGCAGAGGCCACGTCACCTCTGTCAGATGTTCCAACTGTTCCCGTATGGTCCCCAAGGACAAGGCCATCAAGAGATTCACCATCAGAAACATGGTCGAGTCTGCTGCCATCCGTGATATCTCTGACGCTTCTGTCTACCAAGAGTACGCCTTGCCCAAACTTTACATCAAGATTCACTACTGTGTCTCTTGTGCCATCCACGGAAAGATTGTTCGTGTCCGTTCTAGAGAGGGTCGTCGTATCAGAACCCCTCCTCCTCGTGTCCGTTACAACCGTGATGGTAAGAAGATCAATCCTCAAGTCGCTGCCAAGGCCGCCTACTAAATGGGAAATCTTTTTTAACTGTTTATAAGATTCAAAAATTTGTCATGTACTATTTTTTTGTATTTACGAGACTACCAAAATAAAACGCCCTCCAGTGCTACTTCAAAGATACTTATTCCTCAGGCGGCTGGGCTATGCCCAGACCCGTAGCTCCGCGAAGGGTGTGAAGCTTTTGGTGATGTCGAGACGAATATCCAAGCCCAAGCGAAGCGAGCAACGGGTTTGGACAGAGCCCAGCCGCCGGAGGCTGATAAGGGGGAGAGGGCGAATATGTTAAATTATAGCTACCACGCAGGACCAATTAAGCCTGTAGTTCAATGGATTTCTTAACAATCCCAATTGTAGCACTGGTTTGGATCTTCTCGTCGCCGCCGTTACTAAGGCGGTACTCAATGTCACTAAGACCAGCTAGAAGCTCGACTCTGGCTGCAGGCTTGAGATCAAGACTAATGAATTCGTTCGTAATGGAAGTGAGGATATCTGCCAAGGCAAGGCCCTTTGACTGTTTGATGAGATTAACTGATTGTAGTGCAGTTGTCCAGTCGTCGTTCATCATGGATGAGATTATGCTCTGAATATCCGACGGATGAGGATTGCCGATACATTCGTAAACAGTGAGATCAGTAATACTCTGGCCCTCTTCGACTGATGCATGACATGCTTGCAACACATTTAATGCTCTTCTCATATCGCCCTTTGACAGTTGCAGTAGCGAGTCAAACGCTTCAGGTGTGATGTTGACTTTTTCGTTATCAATAACATGCCGGATACGTTTACGGATAGCCTCTTGAGGCAACGGAGAGAATCTAAATCTGGTACAACGTGATAGTAATGCCGGGTTTAGTTTATGTGTGTAATTTGCAAGGATACAGAAACGTGTGTGAACTGTATATTTTTCGATAACTGCGCCGAGTGGGTTAGTGCCATGTTTTCGTATTTGCCTGTTTCATGTTCTACTTACTTCTTCTCAATGCATTCTGGGCTACATTGGTCATGGCATCTGCCTCATCGAGGATAATCAATTTGAAACCTTTTCTGAACCGTTCGTTAGAATCCTATGCGCTCAACCGGTTGAGCTAAGCGAGGCACAAAAACAGCCGTCGTCGACTTACGCAAAAATCTGTCGAGTGCTAGCAAACGTCTTGATCTGACCCCGGACAACATCGATGCCTCGATCATCTGAAGCGTTCAGCTCCAGCACCATGTTCCTGTAATTTTTGCCGTAAATCTCTTTTGCAATTGCAATAATTGTAGACGTTTTGCCGGTACCAGGTGGCCCATAGAACAGCAAGTGGGGGATCTGTCCCACTTCAACGAATTTTCGCACCGTGGCAATCACTCCTTCATGGCCGGCCACATCGTCAAGCGTTGAGGGACGATATTTTTCAATCCTGAGGAGCTGGTTAGTCCGCGGCGTCCTCTATTCTGCCTCCGGCGGCCGGGTTGCGCCCAGAACCATATATCTCGACATGCCGGAGGTAAGTAGAGCCTGGAGAAAGGAGCCACTTACCAGGGAAGATTATCCACCTCTGTATCGTCTGATTTAATGACGTTCTTGCCTTTTATTTCTGGAGCTTGCGACAAATCTGGCATCTTCTGTCTGTGTCTGCTGTGGTTTAACTGAATCAATCAACACGAGAACGCGTGAAGTAAATATTATTGCACTCTGGTTCTCCCACAGTGGCAGTTGGCGCGCAGTCGCGTTTGAAATTTCACCGGTCTCGGAGAATTAGCCGCGCACGCGCAATATGCATTTAGAGCGTCTGAGATAAACTGGGCCTGCAAGATTGTGCTGGGATCCCAAGAGATCGTTACAGGCCATATTCTAGACCACAGCGTGTGACGACTATATATCTACTTAGTGCAAAGGACGGCTTTCTACTCTCCCCCCTGAATGCTTGAATATAGAAAACTTTAAGATCCGACTAGTCTAATAACCGTTTTGGCTGAAAGATTGGCCCATCTGACACAAGTCCGGGCGGAGAGGTTCTAATAGAACAATTTGGATAGAAGTATTCATTCATTTATCCACAAAATGAGCGGGCTGCTCATAATAACATTTCTAATACATTTCTTCCTTCCCTTTATTGTCCGCTCACAATCATTAGGAAGCGACAACTATTTCCCAAAGAATCCTTTTCTCAGTCACCAACATGAGGTAGGTATCAGTGTTGACGTTGGTACTGAGCGCCAATTACTACTGCTGCCTCGAGATGACTACGATCCTTTATCGTCCGTCGAGCCTCCCACTACAACTGCTCTCCCACCTCTCTTATCATCATCTACTGCTGCCCCTATATCGGCTGCCACCCCCATTCTCGACTCCGCTCCCATCCGGTTCACTATAAACCCAGACCAGGTACATAACTATGAATTGTCAGGGATCAACATCTCGTCAGCAGATGCCATCTTCATTACTCTGAACGTCTGTAATGAGCCGTTCAAATCAATTCCCTTTGATCTATCAGAGAATCAAACTACTTTATCTTTATACGCTGCGGATACAAATATCACTGATTCTCCCATGACAGAAGTACAGACTGAACTAGGCTTCGCCGGCCTGAGTCTGCAGAATTTACAAAGTTCTACTTCATTTATTGATATTGCATCTCCTAAGCTACCTAGTAATCTGCAAGGTTCCTCATGGACATACGAATTGACAGTTTCGACTAAAGCTCCACAAAGCGGCTTCAATACCAGTTCCAATCTCTATTTAGTCGATACGGACTTTGCCAATGCCTTATTTATCACATCAAATTTCACCGTTGACGCAAACAATATACCTACTGAAAATATTTCAGACTTTGGCATATTTATCTATGCCGCGTCAGATTCTACTTCAAAAGTAGGTGACATCACCAGATTATCCCGTTCATACTGTGCTATTAACACAGAAGGTGCCCTTATCAACCAAAACAACGCCCAAATGTCCAATACCACCCGTGGCTATGGTGATAATGTACAGAAAGGACAGATTTTCGTCACTGGCCTTAATAAATCAGAGAATTACCTTGCATTTTTAACTAGACCAAGCCAAAAATTGGTGTACGGGGCAGTTAACTTTACAACGAAAGCTGATACAAATTGTCAGGTTATTTTCGACCTGGACTTTTGTTCTGGAGTAGCATTTGCCGTGCCAGGCAATGCCAGCTCGTTTACAACAAACACGCTGCGACAGTTCTACGACCAAATGGCTCAAGAAAGATATGGGAATTTTTCAAAGTCTCTTCAAAACATTCCTTGTAACGCGACCCCAGAAACGCAGTATTCTTTAATGAAGAATTGTGATGATTGCGCTTACTCTTATAAACAATGGTTGTGTGCCATAACCATTCCCCGTTGTACAGATTGGTCAAATTCTGCCAGTTTTCTACATCCTCGACCAGTCGGTAAATCAAGAAACCCACTTATCAATGAGATAATTAAACCTGGCGATTATAAGGAGATCCTTCCCTGTGCGGATCTATGTTATAGTATTGTCCAAGACTGTTCGCCGGATTTTGGTTTCTTCTGCCCTAAAAAAGG
Organism: Sugiyamaella pinicola; assembly: GCA_030565085.1. Lineage (NCBI taxonomy): Eukaryota > Fungi > Ascomycota > Dipodascomycetes > Dipodascales > Trichomonascaceae > Sugiyamaella > Sugiyamaella pinicola. The sequence continues at coordinate 21,692 of JAJMAW010000068.1, read as the reverse complement.
CCGAGGGCTCGAGTCATCATACGGACAACGGGATGCTAACGGAGGTATTAGTTGTAGCTATCCCGGAGCAGCATATATTCCGAACATATCAAGTCGACTGGGCACTCCTGGTTATATGTTGTTAATAGCATTGACCATATTTTGGTTTTTATAGTTCTAATTTTTGCATTTATTGTATAGACGTACACATTTATTTTTATTTTGTTTCTAACTTGACATCTTCTGGCTTAATCTCCTCAGCCTTAGCCTCTCCTACATTGACTTCTCCTGTTTTGGCCTCTTCCACTTTCTCTCTTTCAGTCGTTGGATATAGACTTTTTATTTTAGTCGATCCAGACTGTTTTGCCTGCAGATAGTGCAGTAAAGGGGGACCCCAATATTCATCTGAATGTTCAGTGAAATCGGTCCATTCAAAAGCATTCTCTCCTATTTTCCAATCCCCTTGTTGAAGACGGGTTAGTTTAACCATATGAGCACCGCATCCCAATGCTAGACCAAGATCATGAATCAGAGTACGGATATAGGTACCTGAAGAGACACTGAATCTAATTTGTAATATAGGACTCGGTAGGGAACTTTCTGGGACTGAGCCATCATATAACAGGTGTGGACGAGGTAGCATCTTTGCTTTGATAGCTTTTTCTTCAAATTCCATAGCCAACTTCTTTTCTTCTTCCGTCGCTGGATCTGTAGGCGGGGCATAATTATGATCCCGTGATAACCCGCCATTCACCACATCTAATTCATAGACATTAACTATACGGGTTTCGATCTCTCGTGGTAATGGCTCACCCGAACGAGCATAATCATATAACCGCTTACCATCCATTTTCAGGGCAGAAAAGATGGGAGGGGTTTGTGAGATCTCACCTCTAAGCCTAGGTAATACTGCTTCGACCATTTCATTACTAATATGATCAGTGTTTCCCCTGCCAACGACTTTGCCTTTGGCGTCATATGTATCAGTCGTGGTACCTAACAACGCAGTTGCCTGGTATACCTTTGTACAATTGCCAAGGTAATGAGCTAGTTGCTTAGTACCATTACCAACACCAATGACCAATATTCCATCTGCCAGTGGATCTAATGTGCCACCATGACCGACTCGGATAGGCGGTAGTCTCTGTTTCCGGGATCTTTTTCTACCACCAGTGTTTCTACTTTCTCTGACTCTTTTGACATCAGCTTCAAACAATGACGATTTAGCAAACAAGTCCCTTATTTCATGGACAATGTCGTGGGAAGTTGGACCAGACGGTTTGTTAACTGCGAAAATGCCGCTCATGCTATCCATGGTAGTTGAAAGACCGCTTGGGCGACTCGTCTGAGCAGAACGAATAAATACCGCTCTTTTTGGCACCAAGTTGAAACCAGCGTTCGATGTGCAAAGTTTGATTTGCAGTCTCGTAATTGTAAATAACATGCAAATATATCTATTGTAGTGATAGCAGAAGTAAAATCAGTGAATGTTTTTCCTATGGATGAGAATAGTTTGCAATATTTTCAATCTTGTTGAGATACTCTCATATCGGGGGTTTAATAATTCCTTTTATAAAAATACCTTTAATATCGGCGTCTGTGTATATGAATGAAATATTAAGAGGGAGCAGTGTTTCTCTTCGTGAATTGTGTATATAAACGAGAGCGGTTCCCAGGTGCGATACTTGTGGTATCCGATAAGAGAGTAATGAAAGCAGCGTAAACAATTCTTAGATATGGATGACTAGATTTAGTAATCGAATAAGAAATTGATAATAAACGTAGCTGCTAGCAGTACTAAAACATTAGTAGAGAACAGAGGATTTTTTTCCAACAGTTTACACGGCATACCTAGTAGTGTCAATTGTTGAGAGACCCTGAACATACAGGTGCCCAGCCTCCGGCGGCTGGGATCCACTCGTTGCTGGGACCGTGAATAATCGAGCGAAGCGAGCTACTGGTCTGGGCAGAGCCCAGCCGCCTGAGGCAGAGCGGGGGGGGCCAGTACTACACGAGCACAGGTGTCGTATTAGAGATAGGTGCTTCAGCAGGAATTTGGAAATCAAGCGATAAATAGCCCGATCGCCGTAACGAGATGACCTTGACATTGGTCAGCTCGCTATTGATTCGATCGATGTATTGCTCCAGATCAGCCAGTTCCATATCAATCCGAGGGGCCAGCAGATAGTCGCTCAGGTATAAAGTGAAGAAGCCGAGGATATTTCCAACAATGTTCCTCCACGTCCAGGGATTATAGGCTCTTCTGAGACGTTGGTTTATTTCCTTTACTATGTTGTCATATTGGGAATGAGTCAGATATTTTTCCAATGGGGATGTGGAAGACAACCCTTCATGTATGCCATCTTCGTTACTATCAGGAACCAAAGCGCCAGGTTCAGTGCCAGGAAAGTATTCGGAAAACTGTGGACAGGAGTTCTGTAGATCAAACGATGTGTTATCATACGCGCGGGGCACTCTTACTATTCTAGTAGTTTTAAACAGCAGTGAGTTTGAAGGGGCATATGGATTTGGAAAGTGAGTTTGTAGAAATGGCGGCCGTGATGGTATAGGAACTGGCTGTGGTGACTCTGTGTCCTGTAGTTCTGATTCTAGTTCGGGTTCTGGATTTACTACATATTCATGAAAATTAAACAATTTTATTTGATTTTGCTGTTCATCATCTGTCATGGTTTAGAAGAAAGAGAAATGAATTAGGATGTTCATTGAGAAGGGGTGTTCTCGATTGATTGAGTTATTTCAGGGGTCAGCAGCATAAGAGGAAGTGAGAGCAGTAAATGTGATGATACTACGAATAGGCCATAAATTATGCCCGGTAAAGCGGTCGGGGAGAAAAAGTCCCAGTTGTTAGTAGCACGGCAGTGCATCATCGCATAAGAAGAGGAGGAGGATAAGGGAGCAGACGATCTATCACCTCCATATTATTCTACCGGTAAGGTAGCAGTCATCGGAAGTCAACGGCCAGTCAGACACTGATAACCACCTACCTTGCTAGTGATTGGTTTGTCCTATGAGTTGATGAACTGTATATATAGTAATAAATCCAATGCTTACTGCCAATTGCCGGTGATGCCGATTAGTATTGGCTGTTACCACTCTACTGGCTATAACCATAGGAACAGGGTCGGCATAACAACAATTTAGATTATTGTGCCCAGTCTGCTGCTGCTGTTTCGCCCATATTCATAATCACAAATTCTGTTTCAACCCCGAGCATTCTCGTGCTGCTGCAGGTCGGCTATCATTTCAACGGTTTTTTGCACCTCAAACCCTGACCCGATAGTGTGTATTTATAAGTGTTTTATGATCCGTTGTTTCACAACATCCCACTTTAACTAGAACTTTGTTTGATTGAATCGATTCCTTTTTTTTTCTACTTATTGGTTGTTTCTCTATTTGCTTGCCAAGTATTTGTTATATGACTGTCTAGATGGGTGTCACTTTACTGGTATTTATGACTACCACTGCCCGGCAAACTGTTTTCAAAAAATCATTTGTTCGTGCAATGAAATAGGCTTCTTAGAATGACGGGTAGACAAGTAAATGGAGCAGTAGATGGAGGAGATGGGACAACTACTGTTCTATTCTTCTTCAAACTGGTCAAAAGATTTATCTATCCCTCGGAATATATTCGTACTGGAATAATTCTTCTATGTTGTTTTGCAACAGGAATATCTCAAGCCGTTATTGGCGTTCAGTTGGGTCAATTATTGGGATTTAAAATGTCGTCATTGTTTGATACTGATAGTACTGCACTATCTCATGTATCAGCAACCATTTCGATCTACGGAGTTTTGAAACTAGTCTGTTCGCTATATAAGCCTGGAATAGGAGACAGAATTTCTTCCAGAATGCGCCATGGTTATTTATCTGAAGTTCTAGCGAAACCTCAATACCGAACATCTAATAATAGTCATTATTGGAGGACGATTCTACAAACATCTGTAGAGGATTCGCTGATAATTCAACAATGCCTGTCAAATACAATATGGAGCGTTGTAGAGAATTTCGGTTGTTTGCTAGGTTTAACAGCTACCCTTTGTACCATATCAGCTACATTTATGCTATCTATTCTATCTATAGTAGTGGTGATAATTGTGCTTGTTAAACTATCAAAAGAGAGGCTCGCCACGATAATATTAGCTCCATTGCTATGGTCAATATTAAACGGTGCATTGTTGTTGATCCCCTCGGTCATAAGACAGCGTGAGGATAATGAAATCAATCAAGGATTAATAATAGTCATATCTGTGATTCTAAGCCAGTTGGCTATTTTCCAAATTTCTGAAAGTATTTGGTCATTGGTTGTTGTCCTCCGTCGAACAGATGATTTTATTCGCACTGTAAGTGCATATAACGGTAGTGATGCTAGTACGGAAACTTCTACTTTTCAACCAGAAATTAAACGCGCGAGGATCCAATTTGTTGATGTCAATTTTACCTACCCATTTAACTCACAGCCTTCACTAGTAAACTTTAATTTAACCGTTGAAGCCGGTCAAACTGTTGGGTTAGTCAGCGATCCGAGTGCGGAATCACTTGGACAGTCTACTGCAATTCTAGATCTTGTATCTGGAAAGTATACGGCCGACTCAGGTCAAGTATTGATTGATGGCCAGGACCCTGCAATAAACAAAACCATACTGAAACAAATTGCATCCATTTCCGCCTATAATATGGATATCATAGACGGAACCGTTTATGATTACGTATACAAGGGCCTTGTTGGCACCAAATACGAATCGTGTGATTCAGTAGATCAACATAGAATGATAATGCGTGCATGCAAAGAAGCTGGCATATGGAATATAGCAAAAACGCGGTCTTTACAATCACCAGTTGGTGAGGATGGATCCATTTTATCAGTAGCTGAACGGTTAAAATTGAATATTGCAAAATCTATAGTTGCAAAACCAAAAATTCTACTCCTTGACCGGCCGACTGCCTTGGTTGACCGATACGCGCAGCCGTTCATTTCAAGCACTCTTCATCAAATATCAAAGACCAGAACTACATTATTGGTACATCACTATGGCTCGGCACTTCATTTAACTGATCGGGTGGTCGTTTTATCGAATGGTAATATAATCCACGATAGTACACATGGTGAGTTAGCTAAAAATTGTGAAATATACCAGCAATTGATTAGACAGTGGAAATCTAAACGTCGGTCCAGCATGAACTCTATCAGTAATTCGGAAATTATGATGACATCACCAGAAACACGGAATAATAACTATAAAGGTCTATTTCATTTGTTGGTAGATTTCAAAGCTGTCTCCGCAACCACTGTCTTCTTCTTTATTCTGCTGTCTTCTCTCGGTTTATTTGTAGTTATGAGAATATTCATGGGTGTACGAACCACGGTTTCGTCAATTGCCGACAATAGTAAATACAGGATAGCCTATTTGGTGTCTCAAATCACATTATCAATGGCGGAGCTTTCAGTCTACGCATTTGTGGCTTTGCTATGGAGTCGCGTATCATTCACCAGTTTAGTCAACATAGCATTCTTCTCAACCACATTAATTGGCCAATTAATTCTTAGCATATATTTTAATTGGCAGCTAGGACTGGCTTGTAGTCTATACACAGGCCTTGCGTTCGTTTGTGGATGGCTTAACATGAAAATTCAGGCTGAAAGTTCGGAATTACTAATCAATACCTATCAATCCAAAAGAGAGCAGTTGTCTGATGTGATCACTGATAGACTCGCGCTCCAACAATTCTACGATAGTGCCGAGTCGGACCTGCAAAGAATCAAAAGAAGACGTACTACGACAAAAGTATGGTATGCTTTACTCCAAGCACTTATAACCATTGTACTATCAGTTGCTTCATTATACATACTATATTATAATGTATCAATGGCTGAAGTGATGATGATATTTTCTATCATCACTGCTTCTGGACCGCTATACGATGGACTATTAATTCCCGCCCACGATTCTCTGTATTATGATAATGAAATGTAAATAAACGCTATCTACTTCCTCCGGCGGCTGGTCTCAGACCATTCTCGTAGCTGTAGTTTCGCCTGAGGAATGAGACAGCGCAACTGCGGATTACGAGCTGAAGAAGACACGGCCTGATAAGCTTGAGGAATGCGACAGCGCAACCGCTGAAAAGATTTACGAAGAAGATACTACGCATGGAGTCCGCGCGCGGAGCCCCCGCGGCGTGTCGGGCCTGATCTCTTATCATTCGGCAGTTGATTCCCAATATGGTCGGAGTCCCCCCTTAAAATTTAATTATATCGGGAGCTCATGCCAAATATGGTTCGAGCGACGTTTTTCCCGTCGATAACTTTATGTCCTTAAATGGCAGACTGTCGACCTAAGCGCACCTATCATATTCTTCTGATATAAGGATTTGCAGAGATTGCAGACTCAAACATGTGAACTGATAACGCCTGCAGATAAGACGATGTGACGGTTGTAGAGTGAAGAGAAAAATATTTGAATTCCGAAAATAGCAGTTCAAAACGAACTTCGTCGACTCACAGAATGCTCTCAAGGTAAGATAAGATAGTCAGGTCATTTCTCCTGACGATCACTGCTCCTATATATATCTACTACAACAGCCCGATATAGATAAATATACTACTACACATACATCATGGAGGAAACAATCTCAGGACATAATATAATCGCCGATGATGATGCTCAGGTGCTGGAACAGTTTGGTTATAAACAGGAATTGAAACGTAGTTTCGGGTTACTGTCTATGGTCGGATTCTGTTTTGCCATTTTATCATGTTGGGCAGCTTTGGGTGGTACTCTGGTAGAGGCCATGAATGCCGGTGGACCAATAGCACTATTTTGGGGGTGGATCATTGTCTGCGTGTTCTCACTAGCGGTTGCCATTTCTCTGGCAGAGCTTTCTAGTGCCTACCCAGTAGCTGGTGGTCAGTATTCGTGGGTGCTGCTGTTAAGTCATGGCACTTCATGGGGAAGAGCACTTTCATATGCGACTGCTTTCATTCAATTAGCAGGATTAGTGTGTATGGGATCAACTGCCCTATATCAGTTTGGTTCATTTACTGCCGGACTAATTGTTCTCAATAGTAATGGCGAATCTTGGCAGCCGACCAATTGGCAAGTCGTCCTGCTCTGTTGGGCTTTATGTGCTCTTTGCTTGTTTATTAATATCTTTCTAAACAGAATCCTCACCCATATCAGTAACTTTGCTCTTTGGTGGTCTATTGGTGGCTTTGTTGTCTGTACAGTAACTATCTTGGCTGCAACTAAGCATACACGCGACGCAAGCTTTGTATTCACGACCTATATTAATAATAGTGGGTGGAGTAATAGTGGCATGGCAGTCTTCTTTTTGTTGAATGCAGCCTATGGAATGTGCTGTTATGATGCACCCTGCCATCTTGGAGAAGAAATGGAGAATTCAAGCAGAGACACTGCTAGAGCCATTGTCATCAGCGTTGTTATTGGATTCATTACTGGTTTGGGATTTATTCTTGCTTTGTTATTTTGCATTCAAGACCTTGACGCAGTTGCAGAGACAATTACAGAGGTGCCATTATTAGAAATCTTTTACCAGTCTACTAATAGTAAAGCAGGTGCTTCTTGTTTACTTGTTGTTATTATGTTAGGCCAAGTTTTTGCTTCCAATGGTCTCCTCACTGAATCGTCACGGTCATTATATGCTTTTGCTAGAGATGGCGCGTTTCCATTTCAAATCAGCGAGTATTTGAGTTATGTTAATCCGAAATATGATGTGCCAATTTTGTCTGTAATAGTATGTGCCTTCTTCCAATGTGCATTTATTGCAATTTATTTTGGATCTGACACTGCTTTCTTAACTGTCATTTCAATTGCTACTGTAGGTTTATACGTTTCTTATCTTATGCCTATTATTGTAGTAATGTTTAGGAGAAAGCACAAGGTGCCTGGCTACTATAATCTTGGCAAATGGGCCTTGTATTTCAATATTCCTGGCGCATTATATTTGACTTACACTTCGATATGTTTCTTCTTCCCCACCGAACTGCCTATTACTGGTAATAATATGAACTATACGATAGTTGCGTTTGCAATTTGTGGCATTCTTGGCCTGTTTTCGTGGTTTTTGGGTGGCAACATCACCTACGGAGCACTAACAGAGACCGAGTTTTTAGACGCTGTGAATCAAGAAGTTGAAATAGAAGAGAAAAAATAGATTTTCTTTAGTATTGTAATAGTTTTATGTTAAATGAATTAGTTATGGGTCTTGTTTCTCACTCGTCGAGCTGCTCCATTATGTCAAAATATGCATACGCCAGATGATAAAAGAGATCGGCAGATTTAAATTTTTGAAAGTGCATTCAATTATCGTGTCGTCATTGCAGTGTGAATGCATTTCCTATAGTGGAGAATAGTGGAGACCTGGTGCATAACTAGTTCATGTCATGTCAAAAAAAAAATTTAAATTTACCTTTCTGAAACAATACAGCGGCGAGCTGTACACTTTATTTCTGGGTTCTTTGTTACTTCTTTCCGAAACACATAATAGGTAATATGACACAGAATAAACATTAAAGTTAATATGCTGATTTTCTGAATGGCCGAGAAAAGTTTTACTTGTAGCCTCGAGCTACTAACTGATCATTCATCCCTCAATCCAATTCGGAACGGACCACGCATACCTGTTCATCGTCTAATGTCACTACTAAGATGATCCACGTCTACCTTTAGTGGCGAAGATCGCGAATATCCCCAGTGGAACACGTCTTGAGAAAATAATCCTGGAGTACCACGCAATGTAGACGAAACTAAGTAGAAACGTCTAGAAAAAGGAACGTGCCATGAAACCCAAGTCAGATATATATTGCGCTTCGTATCGCCGCTTTAGCCCGAACGTAGTAGCGACTAAATTACTTGTAAAGGTTGGAAAGTTCCTACAGTAATATCATTATAAAAGCTTTTCGAATGGCCTTACCACATTTTGAAATGTCAATGCTGTATTTTACCTATCCAATTGAAACCGACCTCGGGTTGAGGAGACAGCGATTGTTGGAACAATCGAAGACAGATATACTCACTAGTCTATTTGACGAACAAAAGAGCAAAATCATGAACACAATCGACTCTCGAAAACGAATCTTAAAATATCTTGATGATGCATTGCAAGGAAAGGCAAAATGGTTGGATACAGAGCCAGTTCATGAAGATCGATGGAAAATGGCGTACCTCTCAGAAAGGGGAAAAAAGAGTTACTTTGCCATTGGATATAGCTTAGGAAACTTTCTAGTCAAGCCGCCCCATTTATTAACAGAATATTTGTCCGATGTTCTGGCAATTATACAATATTACGAGTATCTAGATGAAAAGGAATCGTCGGAAAAGGAGAAAAAGAAGCTACCTTTGCAATCATTTAGTGGCGTTTTTGGCTCAAATTCACCAAAGCAACTTCTGGGCTCTCTGTTTAAAAGTAAACCATCATATAAAACGCCAATAACAAAACTTTCGTCATCTCAATACTCGCTTGTAAGTAATTCGCAGCACTACTTACCTTTGACAATGAAATCCAAAGATCAATCATTGTCGAAACTGTCACTGAAAAAGACTGCGTCGACAGGATCGATAAGATCAGCTCACAGAGACACTAGCGATGATGTCACTCTCTACACTGACAGTTCATATCCCGAGCACATGAGTCCAAAAATACAGCTGGACTGGCTCTCGCCGAGCAAGCAGTCGTTACCCAAGTACATGGCAAAGAACGCTAGAGTGGCCTCAGTGATTACGGCCCTGAGTACTCCCTCAGAAGAGCACCTGCCATTTAAGCCAGATCCACATGAAACTATCCTCACATTACTCGATATATTTGGACTAGTGCTGGAGGAGATTGTTTCTAAGATTGACCGAGAAAGCCCTAGTTATGTGGAGTTATTTGCAATTCATAAGCCTTTGGTTGAATTAGAATGCGTTATGAGACGCCTTATTTTCGGAGAAGCTGTTAAATCAATAGACGCAATGGTAACTGGAGCGAATAAGCGAGATGCTCCAACGATTGAGAGTGATATTCAGACAATTATCGGAATATGAAATTCCATAATTTTTACAAAAAGAAGAAAAAAGAAGGGAAAAGGTATTTATTATTCAAGCAGTTGCATATAGTTATTTCAACAAATAGAGAAATACTTAATCGGGATCCATATCCGCTTTTTGTCTAGACTTATGATTATTGATGCTTCAGAAAACAATCTATTTTGCTGATAGATAAATATCACCCATTCTGACAACGCCGTACAATATGAGGCGCATAATTACATCTTCGCTTTCGCACTCGTATCTAATATATATATATATGCACTACCCCTCTGGTATAAAAGTATTTTAACAATCTCTTTCAACTCACGTCAAGGATTTTTGCAAAAATGTCGAAGCATGCTTCTCAGGTTAAGCTCGTGTCATCTGATGGCTTTGAATTTGTAGTTGGTAAGTAGTAGTGATGAAATGAATCCTTGTCCTGTGGTGGCTGTTCTAACATCAATGTTTTAGAGCGCAATATCGCTGAAATGAGTAATCTCATTAAGAATATGCTTGACGGTAAGTTTATTACAGTTTATGAATGGTACAATGGCATTTGCTGGTTTGACGATGGCTGGCTGAATCGATGCTAGTCTGTGGACGCCATGACTGTAAAAACGACTGATACTAACACATGTAAAGATATTGGAAATGATGACAATGAAATTTCTGATGTCCCTCTTCCGCAAGTTTCTGCAAATGTTCTTAAGAAAGTCCTTGAATATTGTGAGCATCACAAGGACGATACTGTATCTAGCTCCGAGGATGGCAGTGAAAGATTAAATAAGATTACTGATATGTCTGAGTTTGATCAGCAATTCCTTCAGGTCGATCAAGAAATGTTGTTTGAAATCATTCTTACTGCCAATTATCTCGATATAAAGCCTTTGCTTGAAGTGGGGTGCAAGTCGGTCGCCAACATGATTAGGGGTAAGAGCCCTGAGGATATTAGAAAAACTTTCAATATCACCAATGATTTTACTGAAGAGGAAGAAGCACAGATCAAACGTGAGAACGAATGGGCCGAAGATCGTTAAAGGAGCCGTCACAAAGCTTTTCTGTTTTCCTTATTTATACTCAACTATTTTAAAATGTAGCAGTAGTTTGTTCTAAATTATAATAAAGTATTACTATTCTACTACTGATTATTATGGTAAATATTATTATTATTCTATATTGGCAGATTAAATGCTTCTGCTGCGCTGTTAACCCATGAATAATCATCACTAAATGGAGAGTCCCTAAATATACCGATATCACTAGATGTATTTATTGGAAGCATAAATGAATCAAGTGACTGTTGCGGAAGTGGCACATTCGTCGATACATCAGAGACCACCCCTGACCCATTACGCATCTCCTCCTCTTGCATATATTCTATCATACGAGTATAAATAGTAGATTCAAACCAAACAGGGAGATTCGCCATACTACTGATTAACCGGTTGGCGCATGTTATAATATCTGGTGTGCCAATGGTAACCTTTACATCCTCAGCTAAAAGATACAAGAATTGAGATAGTTGATATATCCAAGGATACCAAAAATCTGCAGCGTTGATATTTATTAGTTCAAGGAATCGTTCAATTGATGTAAGCAAAACATTCATGCTTCTAGCGTGGAATATTGACAAACTTGGAGATTCAATATGGCCAGGAATGGTTCTACAGTAAAGCAGTAGCCTTGCCATAGATAACAGGTACCTAGCTGCGATCGAATTATTTTCAGATCCCATCACAGTGCTCTCCAAAAACATCAAGGATGCACCATAATCATCCAATGCATTTTCCAGTCTTTGGATATTTAATTCATATTCCGAAAAGTTCTTTTTCCAATATAGCCTGTGAAAGATATCATTGACCAATCTGGCCAGCTTACAATTAAAAACATACCCACTAGCCAATTCGTCAACTTCCACATGGTTCCCCAGAATCAAAGCAACATCTGCAACCGTTGGCATTGTTATCTCCATTTCATCCACTTTGATAGCACTTCTATATGTGTACCTCACAGCGGCCCAAGTGGACAAATTAAACACTGCCCAAGATGCGATCCTCCTTTGAGAACTAAAGAGAGGAGAAAATTCGCCCGGGGGGTTGCAAAAGAGTCTCAACTCGTGTGCCATATAGACACAAGTGCTAACAAGGCCCAATACCCGCCTATCTAATATAGCATTACTTGTAATAACGAGAGCAAGTAACAAGTCGTAACAAGGCACAGCGGTATGCCATGGATACTTTTCAGCCAAGTGCTCAAAAAACAAATCTCTCATACGAGCTCTTTCCTCCACTGGCCATCGTTTATTATGCATTGATGCGTGAACAAATATTCCTAGCAATAGTTGAGGAAGAATTCTTTTCGATTTATAAAGTTTCAGAAATTCCTGTTCAATTAATATTGGACTTTTTGGATGTATCACATAAAAATAAGTCTTAATCAACTCGCTTCCATACTGACTATCCCATGATAACAAATCAGAAGTGCCCCATAGCCTCTTGGGGTCGTCTGAGTTCCGAACCGTGTTCAATGCATTTTCTTCTGTTCCAGCCTTTACAAATACGAACGTAGGTTTTTTGCTTACACTGGCTAGTTTTGTATATGTTGCCAATGAAACGGGACATGACGGGTGATAAAATATTGTATGCGGGTCAAAAACTTTGTCTTTAGCCGAATCTTTCGACTGTCGCTTCTTTCGCGGAGGAACCAAGCATTCTACCCCTTTTTTCAGACAATAGTCGCAGGTCTTACCTTGAGGATGAATTCTATAAGCACATCGGATCTTTCTCTTTGAACATGCCACGCACGCTTTATCGTTATAGAATACCACTTTTAAATCACTCATAGTTAAACTACTGTGATGTCTTTCTCAATTCTCTTACTCATTGTACGTAGAGTGCACAGTCTTGTTTCTGGCTTTGTGTTTCCTGAATCACGAATGAGCGGTGTTGGCGGAATTATACTTCATTGCGTTAAGATGATCGCTGCACATACGGCAACATTTGGTCGATCTTCAGGGACAGTTTTTTCTCATTACTCTACAATTGACATAAACAAACGGTGGTGGCGAAAATAAAATTCTTCTAAAACAGTAAATATCCGCCAACCGTGTTGTATACCTGAGAATGCGGTACTAGAGTGTTGATTTCAGCCATGATCGGAGCAATGACCATAACAAGTCGGACATCGCGGAGAATGCCGATCGCCACAATAATATAAAAGAACTGACTCCGGTAGTTTTATAATAAACAATTCAATATAACTAGAACTATAATCATGTCCATTGATAATACTAAAAAAATTGATGACGTTGCGCCATTGGCTGTAGCAATTTCATTACCCCGAAACACTACTCCAGATTTAAGGGACCCTGCAGGCGATGCTGAAGACTCTGGAGATGGTACTACTTCCAAACAACAGATCCTTCATGGGATCCAACTCATTGTTTGTGCTATATCATTATTGCTTTGTATGTTTATATTCGCTCTAGATCAAATGATTACTGTCACATTACTTGAAAAAGTGGGTAACAAATTTGATGCATTTGGTAAGATTAGTTGGATTACAATTGGCTTTTTTCTTCCGGTGGCTGTTCTGTCAATGAGTTGGGGCAGTATCTCAATTGTTTTCGGAAGAAAAAGTTGCATGTTAGTCTCAATTGTTTTGTTTGAAGCAGGAAGTTTAATGTGTGCGGTATCACAGTCCATGAATGTTTTGATCGGAGGACGGATTATTGCAGGTATCGGAGGTGGGGGAATTCAAACAATGGTATTCCTTATTTTAACCGAGATTGTAACCATTGAAAAGAGAGGGTTGATGATTAGTTTTATTGGGTTATCATTTGGAATTGCTTCTATTGTAGCTCCTTTGATTGGCGGTGCATTAACCACTCATGTATCCTGGAGATGGTGTTTCTATATCAATTTACCTATTGGAGGCGCTGCTTTTGTATGTATACTTTTGTTGTTCAAGCCACCAAAGATTGCTGGTAGCTTTAAGGAAAAGGCAAAGAAGGTGGACTATATTGGAATCGTGTTGCTTGCTATTGGGCTGGTTTGTTTGTTGCTTCCATTGACTTTTGGCAGTTCTACCAACCCTTGGAATTCGGCCCAAGTTATTAGTTTATTTGTTGTCGGGAGTATTGGTTGTATTGCATTCCTGTGGTATAATTTTGCCATATCAAAAATTCCAATAATACCCTGGAGGATTGCAAAAGTTGGCACAGTTGTCCTTCCGAGCATAGGACTATTCGGGTGTTATGGTTCTTTAATGACTGGCAGTATTTTCTTGGCCACGTTTTTCCAGGTCGTCAAAGGAGCTGACGGTATGCAATCGGGCATTGACTTACTACCGCTTATCGTTTCAACCATTTTGGCAATTATTTTTAGTGGTATTGTTGTATCCAAAAAGGGTATTACGAAGCCTTTTGCTATTTCTGGGTCAGTAATCAGTACTATAGGATTTGGTTTACTAACATTACTGGACGAGAATTCACGTTCTTCAAAGCGAATTGGATATCAGATTGTTGCCGGAGCAGGGTTGGGCTTACTAGTACAGCCAATGACTATTAGTGCTCAAATAGCGGCACCAAAGTCGAATGGCGGAGTGTTAATTGCAACTGCAATGATTACAATGTTCCGATCCTTAGGGTCTATTCTAGGGAGTTCATTAGGGCAAGTTGTGTTGAATGTTGTGTTTGGACAGAAGCTGATTGATTACGGTGTTATTGAGGTGGGACAGAGTACCAGAGAAATAGTAAACAATCCAGGCTTAATGATGGCACTACCAGAATATAAAATCCCACTAGCTATTAAAGCATACGTCAAAGCATTCCAAAGCACAATGTTTCTAGCAATGGCGTTTTCGATAATTGCATTTCTTACCACCCCTTTCTATACTAATAAGAGAGTTCCAGTGATTGGGCCAAAAGGTGGCAATAGTAGTGGTGAAGACAAGGAGTCAGCCGAGGTTTAGTTACCATTTTCTCTCTTCTTCCTCATGCGCTCCATCAACCCAGTCATCGTACCTTATTTTCCATTAAACTTATTATGAAGAAATCCAATGTAGGATCTCTATAAGCTATAACATTTAATATTTCATATTATTTTTTAATAATTATCCCCACTCCCCCTGACACGGCTAACTAATATATGCTGCAGTAAGCCGAATTATCCACCACGCTAAAATAACACTCCCAACCAATAAGTGTGATTTTTTGATATCAGTAGCCAGCAGCCGGCCTCTCCTGCATTAGAAGGGGTAATTGTTGTCTCTCACAAGGCCCAGGGTTCTAGGGTAGGTCGGTCAGAATCGTAGAAGTTTCCTTAGAAGATAGACATATTCAGACTGGCAGAAAGATTCTACAATATCAATCGAAGCTGATTCCGATTGTTCCGAATCCTCTTAAACTTTGTCACTGTGGTGGTGGTAGGCGTATATACAGCCTAAAGGAGAGGTTAGGTACTACTTTACTTGCTAGCTCGGCAGGCTGGGCCAAAAGTTAATATTACTCTCGTAAAGTAAAAAACAAAGGCAGAGTAAATTTCGTATCGAAACATATTTATTAGCTAATGCATCATATGGGAACAACGATCTATATATTTTGACGATAGTTTGATCCATTGGCCTTTGGTTATTATATGTGAACGTGTGCAGCAGCAGAAGGGAATATCATTAGCGATATTCTATCGACATTAGCAAGAGAATTCACTGTCCGGTACCATCGGTTAGGAGTTTATATACGTATACTCGTATTTGAACAATGACGGACTCAGATTCAAGCCCATACCATCATCAGGCAAGAGGCGTTCCATTCAAACCATCTTCCGAATTAGCATTAGAACATGAGCATCAGAGAGGTCATAGGGATCTATTAAAGAACCTGGCTGAACTCGGCAGAGGTGGAAGTAGTGGAAGTGGTGGCAGTGAAAGTAGTAGCAATAGCAATTTGGCTCGCTCCCATTCATCTTCCTCAAAGAAGTCATCATCTACTCATACTGGCATCACCGAGTCTTCATCTGTTCACGAGGACAACTATACTCTAAGGCCGAAAAATAGTTTTAGTAACTTTTCAGGTAAATCCGAAGAGATTTCTCATGCATCTCCAGCATCTCAGTTTTTAAACAGTGTTCTCACGGTGGCACAGAATGCTGCTAGCTCATTAGCCGGTCTGAAAAACGGTGAATCGGCTGTTTCTAGTAGTGGTCGTGCTAGATCGCCTAGTGAATCTTCTTCATATCTCAAGAAAAGTGACGAAGAGGACTCATCTCTTGGTGAAACTAGTATGGGTCCGTATAATGGAGATGATGGCAAGCTAAATGATGTGAAGATCGAGCCTGTCCGTTCTACCATCTCAACAATGGGACAGGGTGAGCTTTCCCTTGCCACTCTAGGATTCTCTAGAGAATCAAGGTCCAATTCACAGCATAGACCTGGCTCTCCTTTAGCGAATTCAAATTCCGAGTCGACACCTAGGGTTTCGCCGCCAACAAATGATGCATCCTCAGAGGGCGAGTTTAGTCTGCCAGAGTTCCATTCAAATAAATTTAAAAGGGTTGCTTCTGCCATGGATCCCGTAGGTGCAGTTCGATCGGTTAGCATGACTAGAAACAGATCTCGCAGAGGTACTAACAAGTCTATGGAACAGCCTCCTCCTCCTCGTACTGTAAGCTCATCGACTATTAATAACACAGATGCTGCGACATCAGTAGATACTTTTGACGATGACGATTCGCCTGAAGATAATGGCAATTCTTCAGCATTCCCGGAACCGGTTGGTACCGATCATCATATGACTGGATTTGCATATGCCAATCAGAAGCGGAATCGAGAATTCCACCGTCTGTTCAAATCAGTTCACCCTGATGATTATTTATTAGATGACTTTAATTGTGCATTGAGTAAGGAAATCCTTATCCAGGGCAAAATGTATGTCTCTGAAAGACATGTTTGCTTCAATTCCAATATCCTTGGCTGGGTAACCAATTTGGTAATTGCATTTGATGAAATTGTTACAATGGATAAAAAATTAACTGCAGGTCTATTCCCCAATGGTATTGTTATTCAGACTTTGCACGCCCGTCATTCATTTGCAAGTTTTGTGAATCGTGATAGCGTTATTGAATTTTTAACAAACATTTGGAAAAAATCAAGTCCTCATCAGCCCGCCAGATTGGAAACGTTCTCCAATGGCAATGGAATTGATATGTCTGATTCCGAGTCTACTGAGTCTACTGAGAGAGATAGGGAAGACGGTGATGAGACCGATGATGTTGGGTCATTCTCGTCCTATGGATCTAGTGGAGAGCTAATCAGTGATGAGATGGAAACTGATGAGGAGTTTGGCGAATCAGCCAGGGATAATCCAAGTGAGGGGGAAGCTAAAGTTGGCGGTGGAGGACGATCTCGAGAACCTACTGTTAGTGGTGGCTCGGCGCCTGGTTCAGCTGGTGTTGGAAGTGGGTCTGCTGGTGGTGGTAATGCGGGGGCTGGATGGCCAGTTCCTAATGAAGGCCCGGAAACCCATGCTCCTACAGAGCTACCAGCGTTAGATGCTGTGGAGAAAGAGCTATCGTCTGATGTTATAAATGCCCCTCTTGGTGTGATAGCCAGTATGCTATTTGGATCTGACTCAACTTGGTACAAGAAATTTCTTACTGAAAATCAGAAGAATTTTAAATTAGGAGAAGTTCCTTCGTTTGAAGCTGAAGGCAGTACGAAGACTCGTCATTATGAGTACATTAAACCGCTTAGTGGGCCAGTCGGACCCAAACAGACAAAGTGCGTTTGCACTGACACAATTGAAAAATGGGATCTAGAGAATTATGTAATAGTAACTAGTTCTGTTAGTACTCCTGATGTTCCAAGTGGGAACTCATTTGTGACAAAGTCAAAAACTGGTTTGTGCTGGGGCCCGGATAACAGTACCAAGATAGTTTTATCATACCATATTGAATGGTCTGCAAAGAGTTGGTTGAAAGGTCCAATCGAAAAGGGGGCTCTTGATGGTCAGGCTCAATATGCAAAGGATTTACTTGCCGAACTCAATGTCTCTCTGAAATCATCGAAGGGTAAGCGAAAAGGTGTTGCTGTACCTACTTCCGCCGCGAAAAAGGCCAATGGTAAAAGAAAAAAGAGAGATAAGACTAAAAAGGTGAAGGTAACAGAAATTCAGGAACCAAAGGGCGTTCTTGGTACTATTGTTGGGGTATTAATTGAAGCACCTATATCAGCAGTTCCCATTCCAACTTGGGCATTGTTGACAATTTGTTTTATGCTATTCTCTGCGGTTAACTGGATGTTCTTCTCTACCTCCATGCCTACCGAAGCTGAGCGAATGCATTTGATGAGGGTTGAAGAAGAATTTCAAATGTGGAAATGGTTTGAAGATAGAGGAAGGGTTGGCTATCCCATTACTGATAAGCCTAGCCAGAAGCTTAACGATGGCGACATTCTTCAGTATCCTATTTTCAGACCTGGAGGATATGAAAAAGTTAACGGCAAGAAAGGATCCTACTCGCAGCAAGAGCTGTTTGAAGCAATTCGAATTACTGAACACCGTTTGGACTTGCTAAAGGAGCGACTGAATGTTACTTGAAGTATGTTTTTTTTTTCTCTTATTACTATTATTACTATCTCATGATTTCTTATTTTATTCTATCTAATAAATATTTTTATTCTCTACTATTTTTAATTCGTTTACATCTATAGTTCGAGAATAGGAATAGCCCTCTAATATTAGCGCCATCGAATGACCAACATCTTCCGAACTAACGTCGAACAGATCCCACCAGTTCCCCTGATCTGATATTATCACGTTTAGCTTTGTAGTTGCAATTATAATACTGGTGACAGCGATGGTATTTGGTTGATGAACAATAGTAAGGTAAGGACTGTTTCTGATCGCGTCGTTAATAGTACGCCATACTTTTCTGACGATTTCGGGGCCCTTTGTACGTTTATGCAATGCTAGAACTTGAACATATGACAAAGCTAATGAATACGGCAGAACGACCTTGGTATCGAATGAAAGACCGGCCAGCAACTCCATTTCTGAGCTAGAGACATCTCTTAAAAGATCGAAATTGTCAAATAATTCTTCTTTAATAGGAAAATTTTCACAATTATCTGTCTTTACTAATATAAGATGCGGATTAAAAGACAGATATCTTACCACATAGCATAGTTGCCCGGGTCTTATTGGATTTCCTGATGGCAATTTCGACGACAACAGTAAGGCAGCAGCCGATATATGGGCAATTGGATAATTCCGTAAGCTTGACGTAGTGTAGAATCTTTGGACGAGAACAATAGCTCTCGAGATGACTATTTGGTCAAAATGTAGGTAGATACCTGCTGTTTGGACAAGATTTCCAACCAAAAACCGCAACCTGAATTCTGACTGTCTGTCAATTCCATCGCTCCAAGACGGTGACAGATTCAGTTGTTGACTCGACGCAAGGGCATTATAATACAAGTCCATTATATGGGTATAGTTGTTCTATCAAGCTGACAAAATCATTACATGGAATACACGCTGATAAAGTCGATATCTGATATATCTAATATATGTGAAGTAACTAGAGGCCGTAAGGAAAGAACTCAAACTCACATACGAACAGTTCATGCAGGGTAACTCTAATAAACAAATTTATTTCGTCGATCATTCTTTTTATTTACTTCACCATAACCAAACTATCTCGCTATGACTGCTGATTTAATGCCAAATCCAAGCTTTCAAACTATTATAGCAGCCACATCTCCTGGTTCTTTAGCTCGTATCGGAGCTTTGAAACTGAGATCAAATCCAGTTCCAGTAACAACGCCAACTTTCCTATGCCCAACTTCTCGTGGAGTTATTCCTCATTTATCCCCCGATAATGTAGCTAAATGTGAATACAACTTTGGCTCCGGAGCCTTGATTTCAGTTGAAGATTTTATGGAAAAATCGCCGGCGCAAAATAGTCCCCTAATAAGATACCCTGGATCAGTTAGAGATTTGTTTTCATTCCCATCCTCTTTTGCATTAGCCATTTCTCATAGACGACCAGTTCCAGTTCCTTCTCCACAACCCAACTTCGATGATAAAATTAGTGTTATGACGTCTGAAGGCTTTAAATACATGACTGTAGAGAATTATTTACAGTTTATTGAAAAGTTCGAACCCGATCTGGTGTTCTCAGTACCCGATATTCCAAACTTATCGCCTGGTGGAAAACCTGGTAGTAACCGTGCACGTAAGATGTTGAATAGAACAGAAAAATGGTTAGATCAGCTACTAGAACAAAGAGCCAGACAGCAGGCAACACAGGGATATGAAATATTTGCTCCTATTCTGCCAGGGTTAGCAGCTGATTTCCAGTCTGATTATCTTGGTAAAATTAAAGCTGACCATCGTATTGCAGGCATTTCGTTATGGAATGCACAAGCGGCTAGACTTTCTGAAAGACAGGCCGAGCTAGCCAAGAAGAGAGACGTCGCTAAGCACGAAGGTGCTTCTTTAAACGGCGAAGATGCTATTACAACAGTGGCTTCTTATATTAGTGCATTGGATAAAGAGGTGTCTAGACTAGCAGTTGCTTATAGCAGTGGATTAGAAACCCCTCATGAAATTTTAGATTTTGTTAATAGTGGAGTCGATTTATTTGTTGCTACTGGAATAAATCAATTTACGGACTCTGGGGTCGCTTTGGACTTTTCTTTCCCAGCTGATGAAACAAATCCAGACTTTGCATTTAACTTGTGGGATCCAAAGTATGCTACTGATATGACGAACTTTGGTAGAGCAAATTTGAACACTGTACCAAATACCTATTATCGTGCATACATTCACCATTTACTACAAGCCAGGGAAATGACTGGCTGGGTCCTGTTACAGATGCATAATATTGCTGTTTATAATAGGTTTTTTGAGGGTATTCAAAAATCCATTAAAAGTGGTACTTTTACAATTGAAAGAGAAAGATTCACCGAAGTATATGGGTCCGCCGAAGATGTCAAAATTCTTCGTGATTTGTATAAAAAGAAAGATAGCGTCCCCACAGTACGGGGTTATAATATTTCATACGAAGCAGAGGTAACAAGAAGAGCAGAAGGTAAAAGCCAGAGACTTAATGACCCTCCGTTTAAGAAATATAAAGATGACAGATAGATAGATAATCAATTAACGTCTCTGTCTTACATAGCGGTCGTCATAGGTTTTCCGCATATTATCGTGAGAGAGCTGGTTTCCTATGACACTTTCAATAAGTGGAAATCCGACCCTGCCCTAAAATATTGAGTCCAAATAAAAAGTTTTAAAACGCTGACAAGCCCTTATCTGGTGGCACATGCTGAATCCGTCTTCCTTTGTATTGCTTTATTTGTATTATTTCCTAATTATGTAAGACAGATAGATAGTTATGTAAAACAGAGACGTTAATTGATTATCTATCTATCTATCTATCTGTCTTACATAATTATGAAATAATACAATAGATAGATAGATAATCAATTAACGTCTCTGTCCTACAGAGTTATATACAACACTTAAGACAATACATAGAAAGACGGATTCAGCATGTGCCACCAGATAAGGGCTTGTCAACGGTTTCAACCATTATGTTTTTGGGTTCTATGCTGGTTCTTGACCAGCAATTATTCACGTTTATGCAGCGGCCGGATTCCCCTCAA